>CABFOV010011001.1:0-11148 GCA_902141375.1 Timema poppense
TACGTTTCTCTCTAAGTGAGATCGGTTATGACTTATTGAAGAAAATAAGAAAACTTAAGGTGTACTCATTTATATTTAATATTTGCTGTTATTTCGAGTGTTCCTAATGACGGGAAGAATGCTGTTATTGTTCCTTTGTTCGAGGGCAAAGGCAGTAAGAGTGAATGTAATAATTTTAGGGCAATTATTAGGTTGAGTGTTCCAGGCAAAGTTTTAATTGAGAGGGCGTGTGAAAAACTGCGTACAAGATTTGGGGTGTGCAATGGGGCCATATGCCATGTAGAGGTTGTATAGACCTGATATTTGCATTGCAACAACGGATTGAGATAGTATATTGTGCTTTCGTTGATCTGGAGAAAGCGTACGATCGGGTGAATAGGAGTATGTTATGGAATGTTCTTAGAATGTGTGGGGTGGATGCATGGTTAGTAAATGCAATTATGGTGGTATATGGGAAGTAAAGCTTGCGTTAGGGTGGATGGAGCTTTGAGCGAATGGTTTGACATTAAACAGGGTGCTAGACAAGGATGTGCTATTTCTTCATGATTTTTAACGTATTCGTGGATAAATGTACCAGAGGTGCTTGGGAGAACGCGGGTTGTGTACAAATGGACAATGCGAATGAGAGTGTGTTGCTATTTGCAGATGATGCCGTTTTAATAGCTGAGAATGAGAGTGGTTATGTGGGTGGCCTAGAAATATTTGTCCTACAATTCGAGACATGTTTAATAACTTGTATACTTGGTTTCCGGCGAAAAAATTATTTAAGAGTAGTTCATTAATGAATTATTCTTTAAAAAATTTGGAAAATGGACTTGATTTTGTTCAAAACAGATACTTAAATGAAGTATTTTACTAATAAAAATTCCCATTTTTTTAGGGATACATTTTATTTAATGGTAGTTTAATGAAAAGAATAATTTTTAATGACCTTTAGGAGTTTGTTTAGAATGAATATCTTTAAAAAATTACATAATAAATAAGAATGAAAGCTTATTATTTTTTCGATGAGTTTTTTAAACTGTTTCTTAGGCATATTTTTGATAAAATTCATAGCTTAAAAAGTGTTTCTTATGATAAACATTTTTTTTTTGTAAAACCTAATCAAAACTGAAAACTGGATTATTTTTTATTTTTTCCCAAGATATATGAGAAAATATGAACGATTGTGTTGTACCATCTATTTAAATATGTTGCATAAGATCTCCAGATCAACACTCTTTTCAGATATAGTGGAAGATACATAGTTTAGGTTATAATCGTCAATCAAGAACTTGTTGCTTCTCTAAAAACCTTGTTTTGGTTTGTTTTTGACCTGATCACGCACTTGTACGACAATGCTGCGCCAGGTGACAAGCAGCTGACACTCGACCCGCCATGTTGGTATCCCACGAAGCATGCGCACAGTAGCGCACAGTAGTTCATCTCGCGACCAGCAGGGGGCTCATTAGTTCCGTCAACATGGCGTCAAGAGCGGGCAGATTTATTCATTACAATGTTAACTGCAGTCAAGACACGCACAAGGAAGGTTTAATATAAAACCACGATAAAGTACTTACTTTTGAGAACGACTAGAATTTCACACATTTTTAAGTTATTTAATTTGTCTAACTTCTTATGGAACACAAGATATTCAAATGTTAAAACAGCACTTAATAGTAGTCAGGGGTGTAAATACCAGTGGCGACGAGGGGCACCCCCTTCTGAGTCAAAGTGATTTCCCCAAAACTGACAATTCACAAAAGGTAAATGATACCATTTCTGAAATAAAGTAATCTTGTACATTTTTATATTATATTTTAATTAATAGTAAGTACCTTGTGTCGAATACAAAAACAGAAATGCATCCCATAGCTCCTGCCCTCAGTACCCGTTATCCTTATCACCTTTGGCAATCACTCAGAGCAAGTGTCTACATCACTTAGCGCAAGTGTTATATCATTCAGAGCAAGTGTTTGTATCACTTAGATCAAGTGTTTGTAGCACTCAAAATAAGTGTTTATATCACTCAAAACAAGTGTTTATATCACTCAAAATAAGTGTTTATATCACTCAAAGCAAGTGCTTGTATCAATCAAAGCAAGTGTTTATATCACTCAAAACAAGTGTTTACATCACTTAGAACAAGTATTTGTATCACTCAAAATAAGTGTTTATATCACTTAACGCAAGTGTTTATATCACTCAAAATAAGTGCTTACATCACTTAGAGCAAGTGTTTGTATCCCTTAGAGCAATTGTTTGTAGCACTCAAAATAAGTGTTTATATCACTCAAAACAAGTGTTTATATCACTCAAAATAAGTGCTTACATCACTTAGAGCAAGTGTTTGTATCAAGTGTTTGTATCACTTAACGCAAGTGTTTGTATCACCCAGAGCAATTGTTTGTAGCACTCAGAACAAGTGTTTATGTCACTCAAAGCATGTATTTGAATACTCAAAGCAAGTGTTTACATCACTCAGAACAAGTGTGTGTATTATTAAAGTAAGTGTTAGTATCACTCAAAGCCAATGTTTGTATCAATTAAAGTAAGTGTTTATATCACATTCATTTTTGAATTTAATTTTGTTACTAGTATCAGGGCTACCAATATTTTCTTAATATAAACCAGGTTTTCAGGAAGGAATTTACATTTTTACAGACATTTTAGAGAATGTAGATGAATACATTTTGTTTTTCATATAAAAAAATTACAACTTTGAAGTACTGACACTGGTGTTTAGAAAAGGGTTATATTACTTTGATGGGGAAATGTATGCAAACCAAAATTTCACGAATAATAAAGGAAAGAAGCGACAACACATGAATTCAAATCAATGAATTAATTTCTTCAATTATTTTTCCAGGCAAGAAGCTACAGTTTAAGTGGAGTCATGCACGTTATAAATTGGTCATGGGCCAAATTGAGCTCCAAATGAGTTTCCAAGTAACCAACCCTTCTCCTCCTAAGACACTGAAATATATCTTCTTTGACTCATACTCACTTGTGAGTAAGGCTTTCCACAGCTAGGACCTATGCGACCTGTCAGCTCTGAAACTGCCACGCCATAAAAAAAAAAAAGTACTCGAATCCTTTTAACCCACTAGTAAAGCAAAAAATTATTATCTTCTGTGAGGCAGAAAACGCCGGTCGGAAAGTGGGGTGGAGAAAGAGAGAAAAATGAATTGTTTAGACAAGGACAGAACAGTTAACATTTACCTTTGACACTACAGGTCAGAGCCGCAAGTTGTGTTTGTAAAAACTAAACAAACATATTGGGAGGAAAGGGTTTAAATCCCGGCTGGGGACAATTGACTTTTTTTCACTTATTGTTTTGAAAGCTCAAAGTTTGGTCCCTCTTATATGGACTAAAGGTGTTCATTTTGTCAACACAATAATTTAGATTTCATATTCTGAAAATTGAAAAATGACACCTGGACACGGGAATCGAACCCGGGACCTTCGGCTTAGTACGTCAATGCTCTTACACACTAAGCTATCCAGGATTCGTCCCGTGCCCATGGAATATGATATCTAAATGGTGTTATCCTCACTAAAATGCATAAATGATAGCTTCGGCTATTTGATTCACAATAATTTAATTAAATGATTACTTTATCATATATTTCCTGCTGGCACTCATCCCAAGAGATTGTATTGCTAATGAGGAAGAAGTCTGGGTTTGAATCCCGGCAGTAGCAAGACGTGACCATATTTAAAGTGTTGCTAGATACCTATGCCTATATAGGTTATATTAGAACTATGCTATAAGATTATTTCATTGTTGACATCAATGTTTTCTTTCGTAATGGAAGTTTTTATTTTAAATTTTGTTTTATTTTAAAATATGCTCAATTTCGATTGGAATAGATGGTCCTCCTATTTCACTTTTAAATCTGATAACCCTAACTGAAGGTGTCTGGCCGGTATGCAATAAGGAAGCTGAGTGGGCTATTAATGTGAGTGTAACGGTAGTGCAGTCCCAAGCACACTACTGCAGCACTACTGGCCCACTCACATTGTTTTTGTCACTTTCAATACATTCATACTACTGCGCCACTAAGGCCTCACTCACACTACTGACACATTCATACTATTGTGCCACTAAGGCTTCACTCACACTACTGACACACTAATACTATTGTGCCACTAAGGCCTCACTCAAACTACTGACACCCATACTATTGTGCCACTAAAGGCCTCACTCAAACTACCGACACCCATACTATTGTGCCACTAAGGCCTCACTCACACTACTGACACACTAATACTATTGTGCCACTAAGGCCTCACTCACACTACTGACACCCATACTATTGTGCCACTAAGGCCTCACTCAAACTACTGACACCCTTGACTATTGTGCCACTAAGGCCTCACTCAAACTACTGACACCCATACTATTGTGCCACTAAGGCCACACTCACACTACTGACACACTCATACTATTGTGACACTAAGGCCTCACTCACACTACTGACACACCCATACTATTGTGCCACTAAGGCCTCACTCACACTACTGACATATTCATACTATTGTGCCACTAAGGCCTCACTCTCACTACTGATACATTCATACTATTGTGCCACTAAGGCCTCACTCACACTACTGACACACTCATATGTTCTTGTATGCAAGCCTTTTTCTTTATTCGTGTTCCACTTTCTCTAAATTTAAATTGAGATACATTTCCTTTGAATTTTACCTTACTAATAGCTATCACATTAGAGTTAATTTGCGAATATCCCAAATGGAATGTAAAACATCGTGCACAAAAAATAATAGTGTATATTTAAAAATAATAAAGTAAATACTTTTTCTATTTAGCACCGCGTCTTACTACCTGTTTGTGTTATATTCTTAATTACTAATTACGCTAATGGATTGGAATGGTTGAATTTATAGGAAGTGAATCCGCATTTGCGTGGAGGGAGAGTGGAAAATCATTTAGGAAAAACCACACTCAGTTCACCCAACCGAGATTCGAACCTTGATCTTCCCGTCCTCGGCAGTCTAGCTCAACAAGACTAGCGCGTTAGCTGACTACGCCACCGAGGCGGGTTATGCTAAAATTGGAAGCGATGTACTTTGTAAATAATAAAATGTGTTTGTAACTTAGCATTTTGTTTATTTTAAGCTAAAATTAAACTTGTGTAAACAACATTTTGGCGGTAACGAACTATGTATGCTATTATTTAGATTTAAATAAAGGTATGATATTGCTAGTTCTATAGATCAATACATTACTTTATACATTATTAGACTTTAACAGAATTTTGCTACCTGCATTTTTAAAGTTAAATTAAAGATAATATAGGTTGATCAAAGATGGTTTTGAATATCTCCACGAAAATGCGGGTACACTTTTTAATCCCTAAAACCATTAGCGTAATTAGTGCATGAGCGTATAACCTGAACCTGTAGTAAGACGCGGTGCTAAGAATCAGTGCAGGTGCAAGCAATTTTGTACCAATGTATTATATTTTATATTTGTACTCTTAATAATTAATTCCATAATGTTGTCCTTGTAGCAGCGGACCTTATAGCCTACATACTACATAGTAAGGGAGCATTTGGGGTAAACTACCCCTATTTATTAGCGGAGAGCTTGTTTGGAGTGAAATGTTCATCTGAGCTACCATAATGTTCCTTTGATGGGAAAATGATGGCTGAAATGACCTTCAAGTTTCCGAAAGATATGAAATTATGGGTGGGTTTACTAATTTATAGTATTTTAAAATGGAAAGATTTTAATATAATACTTACAAATTTCGTGTGTCGTTAAGTCGAAATTTGGGAAATTGTCATAAACTACATAATTCAGTGAGCGATGTTTTAACCATCATCATTATTATAAAATGTAATTTAATGCTAACTACGTATAGAATCACGGGTTGAAAATTCGATTTATTTTTATGTACGTGTTAGTTATTCACTAAACAGCACTGGAGGGCACATTTATTGGCGTATTAATACATGAAAACGTTCAAGTAAATGGTTTAGCCGGCAATTTAAGGATCTTACTATAGTGATACTCTATAGTTTTAGCCCATAGTTCTCGATCCCAGGTTATTAAAGTTGTAATCCAAGTGGATTGAGAAGACGAGGGTAAATTAAAACAAATGCACTGGCATTCAATTGGAAGGGAGGTGGAATATGCCTACAAAAAAAAAACATAAACCCGATTGGGAGCGCGTTAGGTGAACTATCGGTGCGACCAATCACGCGCTTCTATGACTACTTGTATGATGAATTTGGATGCTCGAGCGTCTCGACGTCTGTTCATGTCCTACCGTAGAGTCTACTACTTGAAATAAAATATGACGCTCTAGCGTCGCAACGTTTGTTCATGTCCTACCGTAGAGTCTACTACTTGAAATAAAATATGACGCTCTAGCGTCGCAACGTTTGTTCATGTCCTACCGTAGAGTCTACTACTTGAAATAAAATATGACGCTCTAGCGTCGCAACGTTTGTTCATGTCCTACCGTAGAGTCTACTACTTGTAATAAAATAGGACGCTCTAGCGTCGCAACGTTTGTTCATGTCCTACCGTAGAGTCTACTACTTGCAATAAAATAGGACGCTCTAGCGTCGCAACGTTTGTTCATGTCCTACCTTAGAGTCTACTACTTGCAATAAAATAGGAAGCTCTAGCGTCGCAACGTTTGTTCATATCCTACCTTAGAGTCTACTACTTGCAATAAAATAGGACGCTCTAGCGTCGAAACGTTTGTTCATGTCCTACCTTAGAGTCTACTACTTGTAATAAAATAGGACGCTCTAGCGTCGCAACGTTTGTTCATGTCCTACCGTAGAGTCTACTACTTGAAATAAAATAGGACGCTCTAGCGTCGCAACGTTTGTTCATGTCCTACCTTAGAGACTACTACTTGAAATAAAAATAGAACGCTCTAGCGTCGCAACGTTTGTCCATGCACTACCGTAGAGTCTACTACGTGTAATAAAATAGGACGCTCTAGCGTCGCAACGTTTGTCCATGTACTACCGTAGAGTCTACCACTTGTAATAAAATAGGACGCTCGACGTCGAGACTTCTGTTTGTGTCCTACCTTGACGTCTACTACTAGTAATAAACTAGGACGCTCTAGCGTCGCGACGTTTGTTCATGTCCTACCTTGACGTCTACTCCAGCTGTCAGGGACTGGACAAGATTACATCGGGACACGCTCAACTCCTCGAACTACCACCAGGCCCCTTAGTTCATCTATTAATATTATTACTATTATAATATATGTTTTACAGGTGCTCAACAAATGGGCCCACGAACAATGACGTTAGACTGACCTAGTCAGGTTTGCCCATTACAAGTACGTCAGTGTTTGAATCCCGTCTGGGTGTACTGTGAACATTTTACTAACGCATATGTAAATTTTACAGTCACGTGTTTAAGCTAAGAAATGATCTGATAATTTTACGCTCTTATAAATAGTGAACGAATGTAGCTATTATTTTGTAAACATGAATACTTGCTATTTTAAATGTCATGACCATTTTGTATTTTATAAAGCAGGCCTTGGTTATTCATACATTTATCTTACGCTGTTAAAAGATGGTGTATACTCAGTAGCGTAACCATGAAGGGCTTGAGGGGGCTCGAGCCCCACCCCTACCGTAGTTTTGGGATTCCCCGAGATCTACGTAGGTCCTAAGAAACAATAAAATGGGGAGTTGTGGGTGGGGGGTATGACCAGTTAAATATTGTGAGCAGAGAAAATATGTTCCACACATCCTTGAGTTGATCCTCCCTAGTAGTCCTAATTGATGTCCCTGCCGTCTAGGAAGGGCCTAAGGGCCGTATCACACTAGGATGGCAATGCAGCGCTGTTGGCATTTGTGGGGTCTGCCAACCAAGATGCCAACCAAGGTGCCAACCAATATGACAACCAATACACCAGCTGAGGCCACAGTCTCAGCATGGATGTTGAAGAGTGAATGCTCATTGCTTGTATTCTGATCGTCGTCGTTCAAGTAAAAAGAAAGGGGAAAGGGGACGGTTGTGGGTACATCCTGCCGTTGCAGATCTAAGAACACACGGTTTGTTTATTACGTTACACAGTGATTTAAGAAAATACAAAGACTTTATTTCAATTATGTAAGAATGTTAATGAATTCTTTTTGATGAATTATTGGACATATGTAGAAGTGACTTGGAAAGAAGAGCTAGCCGTCGGTAGCGCATCTGTCTACTGAGCCAAGACTCCCGGTTTCGATTCCTGATATGGTCGAAAAATGTATCATTGGTGAAATGTGGGTTTAACCTTTCACAGTGATGAATTAAGGGCCGAGGGCTGGATGTTGTATCTGTACTAGATTTAAGAATAGCGTGATTAATAAACAGGTGTACAGCCTGAACCGTTTGTAAAACGCGGTGCTAAAAAAAAAATATTTTAGAATAAAAATAGATGTGTTTAAAAACTTGCCGAGCTCATTTTTCTCGACTATCGTTATCAAGTCCTCTCCAAAAATGTCCACGACCTCTTCCCAGCATTTCTTCTTTAGTTCATGGTAGTAGTAGTCATCAGATGATGAGTTCCATAGGGAAGGTCTGTTGTGTATCCCTACAATGAACTTTTCTGTGTCGAAATGGTTCATGTTGCAGGAAATAAGCCACAAGAGTAACAAGATGACAGTGAGACAACATGGTACAAAACTCGCTGGCAGTGCTGTTGGCATCTGAATGTAAGATACCAGTTCTCACTCCGTGTATTCTTATGGTCGTGCTATGCCACTAGTTGTGTCTCTCGGCAATCGGACTGGCAGTGATTATGTGATGTGATGCGCCATTGGTCACCGTGCTTTGTAACTGGCAGCACTGCAATGGCATCCTAGTGCGAAATGGGCCTAAGTCGTGAAGATTGCGGCAGGTTCCAAATCTTAGAGTTTAACACGTGGTTCCATTGAGGAGTTGCGAAGTGGCAAGACATTTACATATTATAAATAATCGGTGATATCTGTGACAGTAGGCTTATTTGACGGCTAAGCCTACTTTAATTTAGGCCTATATAGTTATTATTTTGCTAGATTAGTAAAAATATAAATGATCAAGTTAACAAATACCAATTAAAAACTCTCCAAAAAAAGCTTCTAAGTGTAAATAGTGGTAAAAAAAATGTTGCCTTCAGCAGTCGGGGGGACCTCTCCTCAAACCCCTCTTCAGCCCCCCCTTACTTCTAAATTCTGTGTACGCTACTGGTATAGGTACTAAAACATTTGCCTGTTTAGTTTGAATATTGATTAAATATTACATAAATATTAGGGTCAACTACAATTCATTGTTAAAATATTGATAGTCAACTTGTGTGAATATAATTATTAATTAAATCTATGTGTCTTGATATTAGAGAGAATTATAGTGTAATCATTCCTGTTCAATGACGTTCACAAAAATATACAAATTTTTATGATTGGCAAGTGAAAGTGAAATAATCTCAGCAAGATTTTGGTAGGAAAAAAAGGCTTGGACAATAAACTAGGTCTTTTTAAAATTCTCATTTGCTTAATTATTCAGAAGTTGTTTATAAATTAAACTTTTTGAGTTGGCACAACATTCACCCCTCCTTTTATCTTCCAATAATATTAAAGTATGGGAAGTGTAGACATCTTGTTGAGGTGGAGTAAGTATTATCCACAACTAGTGTGTCTGGTATCCACTAGACGTCTCTGTCTTCCCGCGCACTTTTCATTTACCCAAATACTTCACCACTATTGTAATTGGTAAGGCGTTTATTCAAACTTAAAAATCGTTTTCAAAACAGAAGGTGCATTGTTATATAACAATTCTAGCTACTTTACTCATTTCTATACCTTTAGTATTTATTTTCATACGGAATATATTTATTGATCTATTTCTCACTCGATCACTCTTTAAGCAATAAATTAAAAAACTTATTAAAACTATCTTAAGACCATCATTTAATAAATTAAAAAGTTTTTTGAACATCAGGGAATTCATACTGTTGATTTATATTATGTGAAAAATATTTAAAAAAAAATTCCCTGCTATTTTAACCATGGCTAAAGTAAAGTTAAAGTGCTCAGCGCATGGAAAGTGAAACGGCCTTGGAATTACAATAGTAACAGCATCATCATGAACAGTCATATTGTTGAACTTCAAAGAATAATTGTATCGCAAGAACTAGTTTATTATTGTATTGATACATTTTTAAGCATAGCAACGGTGAATATTTTTGTCAACAGCAACAAAATAAAACAATGATGACAGGATCTAGGATCTCCTTAAACTGAGTTGGATTCAGGATCTAGGATTAACATATCAGAATAAGGTTCACAATAGTATTTGGCAAGTGATTAATTGTTCCTTGTTCTGTCTTATTTCAACACACTCCCTCACTCGTCAGAATCGATGTCCAAGTCCAAGAGCACATACTAGTTGACTATGCCTGGGAGAGGCCAGTGCCTTGGTGAGAACATCAGCTTCCAAAGTCTCTGTTGGCTTGTAGTTGATGATGATGTCTCCGGCCTGTACTTTTTCTCTAATGAAGTGTTCTCTAATGCTGATATGTTTGAACTTTGAGCTTACGATGCTATTCTTAGTCAAATGTTGTGCAGACAAATTCTCATTAAGTATTTCAATTGACTGGTGAGGCACACCCATGTCGTGTAGTAACTGTTTTAAGTGTATTGCCAGTAAACCAGTGCGAGATTTTTGGTTCCCTTTAAGTAGCACAAAACTCTTTAGGCAGCCAGCCAGTACTCTTTCCCAAAACAGGTGTTGTACTGACTTAAGAAGCTGACTGTTGGTGGTATGTCTGACGTAGTATCCACAGGAAGATACATGAGTGAACCAATCAATTTTTGATAGGGATATTTTTCGATATTTCCAGGATTATTCTGTAACTTCATGCAAGGTACCATTGGAGTTGCAACAGGTTTACAGTCACACATGCTGTATTCTTTGAGAAGTTCTTCAATGTAACGAGTTTGCGATGCTAAAATCATACCATCTTTGTGGCAGAACTCGATTCCTAAACAATAATGAAGTTCTTCAAGGCCGCGCATTTCAAAGGATTTCGTCAGTTCTTGTTTTAAATAATTCAGATATTGTTGATTTCTTGATGCTTTTATAATGTCATCTACATATATGGTTATCAACGTTTGTTCCTCCCCCCCCCCCCTTCA
>CABFOV010011002.1:0-14696 GCA_902141375.1 Timema poppense
AGGCAGCAATGTGGCGAGGTGGGGGTAAGCATGCGCGTGGGCTCACCTCTATCTCTTTACATCCTGGGCCCAACTACTCTTGCTGAGTCCTGCACTGTGCGATGCAGTGCGTAACTTGTAGAACGGCTGACTATTAATTCTTTATCAACTTCATTTGCTCATTTTCGCCGTATGAATATTAATATATTTTTTGAACGAGCTATGAAATATTTTTTTAAACTTTTCTAGAGATTTAAAAAATATTTTCTTTCTTAAAATGATTTTGCGGGCCGCATGTAGCCCGCGGGCTGCCAGTTGGAAGCCCCTGCAGTCTAGATCAACATTTTGTAATTGTAATAATTAGAAGACTGACTGCAAGATATCCGAGAGAATAGAGAGAAGGAATACATTCCCATACCTTTCAATTTTTTATCTGAACGATTTTGCACTTAAAATTTCATCTTTTTTTATACAATGATGAGCACCTCTACGACCAGCCAGTTGTTGATAGCGTTAACATTGTTTATTTTATCAGACTCTAGGAAAAAGTACAACGATTCCCAACTTTTACCACAATTTAAGCTTTTAAATTATTGTATTTAAGTTTTGTAAGACTTTCTACAGATTCATCACTTCCTTCAGTGAATCCAATAAAAGTTAGCTCATATTAAGTTTATTTGGAGAGCACACGAGCACTTTTCAATATAAACATTCTTTCATCTTTACATTATTTCAAAACATTTGAATTAAATAATGTTGTACATTAGGACTCAAATCTCTTAATGTAACTCTGCCTTTATTTTTTTCTTCAACAATTAAATTATTGTAAGACAGATTCATACTGGAAAAGTAAACTAGTAATAACAGAGTGACGCCTATGATTATTTTCTGGTGGCCTCTGAAAGGCAAGATACACAAAACCAGAGCTAGGACTACTAAATCACCCCTTTTTAATAGACATTAAAAAAAAGTTTACTTCCTAGTCATTAAAAAAAGGAAAAGAGTGGAAGCGGTTATTAAAGAAATAAAAACAAAAGTTCATCAAACAATAAATATAATAATACCCTACACAATAAACGTCAAAACCCAAATCCAAAATGTAATCTGGTGAGAAAAGGGGTATTATCATATTGTTGTACCCTGAATCCACTATGTACCTGTGTTGACGCTGACTCGATGCATATCTTAACGGTCCCTTAAAGCATCCAAGGTGAGTCAAGTGTTGACAATCATTAAAATCTCAAAGTACAGTACAGACAAAAAGTATTTCCTTCTAATAATATTATCACTGGAGATCCCGAGAATAATATTTATTTAAAGAGTCTCTTCGCTTCGACTTCGAATGTCTTTCTCTTTTTCGAACCCCATAATACAGTAATTTTACTATAGTATTGATAATAGCTATGAAAAGTTACAGATGTAAATCACATTACTTGTGGTATGAATTTATGAACGTAGTTTTACTAACGTTTATGAGTGTCATTTACTGTAATTCCCACCAGAATACTACTATAGTTATAAAATACTAAGTATGAGATTTCATGTAAATAAAAATTGTTTGTACTTTACTTGTTCATAAAAAATATAGATATTTTTATTGAAATATATGAATAATATAGTATTTATTACTTGAATTACAAATACAAATATTAAAATAAGAAGAAAAGAAATTAGGTTATTTTCCTTTGTGGGCCTCCAGAGTTTCGAACTTTGGTGCAGTCGCACCATCTGTACCTTATAATGATGCACCACCATTGAGTGCACACGTGTTTTGCAAATTTAGCCACAGTTAATTTGAAAAAATGAAAGGCTATATATTGGGAGTGTATAATACGTACTGACAAACATGAAAGTCTAATTAATCGTTTTTCGCTCAAGCAAGGAAATCATACCTATCTATTTACCATTTTTACATTGGCAGGACTATTTTCTAATCATCTAATAGAAAATTCTATTATAGTTATTGGAATGAGACCATGATCTTGTTACCCTGTAATTAAAGGACTACCAGCTGCAGCTTATGGTATTTACATATTTGAAATAATTCTACTACAACGTCAAGATAATTTTATCTTTAACTAAACATAAAAAATAATAATAATACTTACTATAGATAAATTAAATATTCTTTGAAAGATTTAACAGTTGTTCAAAAGATTTTTGACTTGTTTTTATCAATTAATGTTTTGTTGGAAACTATTTGTACTATTTTGATTAAAGAAAAGTTATAAGATAAACATGGGTGGGAAGCGTCCCTTTCTATTTTTATTGTCATTGACACCACTCGAATTTACTGAGCTTTAACTAATAGATTTATTAAACGTTAATAAAAAGTATAATGTATATATTATTATAAAGCAGTGAAAATAATGAATATCTTAAACAATTTTTACTCACCTGTTTCGGTGCCCGCATGATAAACGCGCTATTCTCGTGTTAGACTAGACTGCCGAAAGTGGGGACATCGATGTTCGAATCCCGATCGGGTGTACTGAAGGAGGATTTTAAAATTTTGTTTTTCACTCTCACTCCAGGCAAATGTGGTTACACTTCCTATTTATCCAGCCTTCATCATCCCTAAAACCACTAGCGTAATATGTACATAAGCGTACTACCCGGATGGTTATTAAGACGTGGTGCTAAAAATATAAATGTATTTATTCAATATCGTAGGCTTGCTAATCTATTAAGTACAATTAATGGTAACCCAATAAATACTTAGAAAAAAGTTATACATAATATAATTTCACAAACTAAATAACATTGAAACATACATTATGTAATAATTGAAATTGATATCGTGTTCACAAATAATCTTCAAATTTGATTATTTCTAAGGGAAGAAATCTTACATTGTCACATTAATTTAATAAACAAATAATGTTGTGAATTTACTGTAACAATTTTTCGTAAAGATATAGTAGTAAATTTCAAATTAGAATCTACTATAAACATTGTAGATGCTACTGCCCTCTATCAGACAGGATTTGAAGCAGGCAGAGGTTTAAAATCTCGCAACTAGGTGCCACTACTATATAGCAAAAGTGTTCAAAACAACTTGATAGTATAGGGAGAAAGAAAAAAATACAAGTCCACGTTTATGTTATTACTATTAGCGGCGCATCTTAATACCCATTCGGGCTATACGAACATATGCATGTATGTATGTAAATGTATTGCTATTGGTATTGTAATGTATGTATGTAAATGTATTGGTATTTGTATTGTAATGTATGTATGTATGTTTGTATGTATGTATGTACATGTATTGGTATTGGTATTGTAATGTATGTATGTATGTATGTATTGGAATTGGTATTGTAATGTATGTATGTAAATGTATTGGTATTGCTATTGTAATGTATGTATGTAAATGTATTGGTATTGGTATTGTAATGTATGTATGTATTGGAATTGGTATTGTAATGTATGTATGTAAATGTATTGGTATTGGTATTGTAATGTATGTATGTATGTATGTATGTATGTATTGGAATTGGTATTGTAATGTATGTAAATGTATTGGTATTGGTATTGTAATGTATGTATGTATTGGTATTGTAATGTATGTATGTATGTATGTATTGGTATTTGTATTGTAATGTATGTATGTATGTATGTATGTATGTATGTATGTATGTATTGGAACGAGTATTGTAATGTATGTATGTATGTATGTAAATGTATTGGTATTGGTATTGTAATGTATGTATGTATGTATGTATGTATGTATGTATGTATGTATGTATATATGTATGTATGTATGTAAATGTATTGGTATTGGTATTGTAATGTATGTATGTATGTATGTATTGGAATTGGTATTGTAATGTATTTATGTAAATGTATTGGTATTGGTATTGTAATGTATGTATGTATTGGAATTGGTATTGTAATGTATGTATGTAAATGTATTGTTATTGTAATTTATGTATGTATATATGTAGGTAAATGTATTGGTATTGTAATGTATGTATGTATGTATGTATGTATGTATGTATGTATTTATGTATATATGTAAATGTATTGGTATTGGTATTGTAATGTATGTATGTATGTAAATGTATTGGTTTTGGTATTGTAATGTATGTATGAATGTATTGTAATGTATGTATGTATGTATGTAAGTAAATGTATTGGTATTGGTATTGTAATGTATGTATGTAAATGTATTGGTATTGGTATTGTAATGTATGTATGTATGTATTGGAATTGGTATTGTAATGTATGTATGAATGTATGTTATGTATGTATGCATTTTATGTATGTTTGTTATGTATGTATTATATGTATGTATGTATGTATGTATGTATGTATGTTATGTGTGTATGTTATTGGTGTATGTTATGGGTGTATGTTATGTATGTATGTTATCTGTGTATGTTATCTGTGTATGTTATGTGTGTATGTTATGTATGTATGTTATGTATATTTGTTATTTATGTATGTTATGTATGTATGTTATATATGTATGTTATGTAGGTATATATGTTATGTATGTATGTATGTATGTATGTTATGTACGTTATGTATGTATGCACGTTATGTATGTATGCACGTTATGTATGTATGTATGTACGTTATGTATGCATGTACGTCATGTATGCATGTACGTCATGTATGCATGTACGCTATGTATGCATGCGCGTTATGTATGCACGTTATGTATGTACTTTATTTATGTGCGCTATGTATGTACGTTATGTATGTACGTTATGTTTGCACGTTATTAATGTACGTTATGAATGAACGCTATGTATGTACATTATGTATGTACTTTATGTATGTACGCTATGTATGTACGTTATATATGTACGTTATGTATGTGTGTTTGTTATGTATGTATGTGTGTATGTTATGTGTGTATGTTATGGGTGTATGTTATGGGTATATGCTATGTGTGTCTTGTTATGTATGTATGTTGTGTATGTGTGTATGTTGTGTATGTGTGTGTATGTTATATGTGTATGTTATGGGTGTATTTTACGTGTGTATGTTATGTATGTATTATGTTATATTTGTATGCTATGTATGTATGTATGTATTATGTTATATTTGTATGCTATGTATGTATGTATGTATGTATGTATGTATATATATATATATATATATGAATGAATGTATGCATGTGTGTATGCATGTATGTTATGTATGTATTTATGTGTGTATGCATGTATGTTATGTATGTATGTATGTTATCTATGTATGTATCTATGTATGTGTGTATGTATGTATGTATGTTAAGCATGTTATGTATGTATGTATGTTATGTATGTATGTATGTATTTATGTATGTATGAATGTATGTATGTGTGAATGTATGTATTTAGATATATGTAAATAATATTATGTTTTCTCACTTTAAAGTCTTAGATTAGTTTTGTTAAAAGCGGTTTTTTAGTCAGTCGCTATTAAATAAGATTTAAACTAAAACCAAGTGCTTTGTTTCTGGATAAGTTAGTTTTAGTTGCATCACGTCAAATTAATTTACCAATGAGTGTGTAATTTTAAAGTTTTACCAAGTAAATTACATGCAATTATAATAGTTTTGAAAAGAATAAAATCTATATTACTCAGTGCTTTCCAAACTTTTTTTTAACCTATCGCCCAATTTTGAAAGTTGTATAATGGCTAACGGCCCCCATAGCCCCTCCCGATAACAAAGTTAAAATGTAACAAGCATGCTTAAATCAGTAATATTTACCTTAAATTAATGGGGCATAGTACTTTCATATTTTATTATTTCAAACCCTCTTTGGCGGCCGCATGGTCTGACGCACCACTCTCGCAGTAGACTATAGTGCTGATGACGGGGAGATCGAGGTTCGAATCTCGTTTGGGTGTACTGAGGGTGGCTTTTCCAAACATCACGGAAATGTGGTTACACTACCTCTAATTATAACCTTCTTAAAATCAATAGTGTAATTAATAAATAAGCGTATATCCCGAATGGTTAGTAAGACTCGGTGCTAAAAAAAATCCAAACTATATAATTACTATGAGTATATATAAAGAAATTTTATAAATTATTATTAGTTTACTTGGAGATCTTCTAGGGAAAATATAAGTACGCAGGTAAAATATAAATAATAATATAAAATAAGGTCACACAATTTTATTAAAAACATCAAGTTCAAGAATAAATACTTTTTTTATCACTTGCCGCAAATTTATCCACACTTCTGATCTACAATCTCGTTTGAAGAAACATTGTCTCAAAATAACTGCACTTTGTTTCGTGGCATAACTTGATACCTTTGACTAAAACAAATGTTAAAACATGCTAAATGTTTATAAACACAAGTATAATTAAACGTACAGTAGGCCTACTGTTGAAATAATTTTAGAACACGAATACAAACATAAGTTTAAGATTATTTTGTTAAATATTTTGTTGCTTGTTATTATTATCATAAAATTATTGCTGTTATATCCATAAAAAAACGTAAAATCCCCCCACTAACTCATTACAATTTACCGCCCCCCAAAAACAAAAACGCTCCCATGAGGAGGGGTTATCCACCAGGCTGGAAAACACTGAATTTCATTGTGCTAGATAGCATAGGGGCATATTATTCAAAACCTTTAATCAGTAGATTACACGTGCCAGTAATTTATAAAATTTAAATAAATAATCAAAAATATAATGATAATAAACGGTTGAACACTTCATTATTCTTAATTAATATTTTTATGTTGATAATTTGAGCTCTTTGATGAGATAAGAATAATATAGGCTTATTTAATATCACTAATGAGCTCTTGGATTACTATGCCAATCATGTTTAGTGGTTAACTAAGCGAATATAGATGATACATGTGTAAATACTATTTGTAGTTGTTTTTTTTCTCCCAGCTACTTTCTTTTGTTTGGTGGATTGAAATCTTCTTAGTTAAAGTTTTCAAGACTAGTTCTACACAAGCGTCATCCTTAGCGTCTACATATAAACAGAGTAAATAATATCAAGAAGTACACGAGTTTTTTTTAGGTGTGAGCTAAAATCTGAAAGTAGTCAAATTCCAATATTATATAAAGAATTTTTAACGATACATTATTTAAGAATCACAAGAATAATATTATTATAATCATATTGGAGCTAAGAATAGTATTAAAAGGACAATAGACTAAAAACTATTGAAACTTTGAATGAACCGTTCGGAATGCTGATATTTCTAACGTTTAGTTTGACGACTTCATTAGTTTTAAGAGCTGTAGATTCAATTTTAAACATATGATAGTTGTCATTGAAGATTGTATTCTGAGTTTCCTGGTTCCATACACACGAGCGATGTTTGTGTACTTAGTTTAGTGGAGACATTAATTTTATATTCAAAACAAATAATTATGTATATTATCACAAAATAGCCAATAAAGCAGCGTATTCACATGGTCATTGATTTCATTCTTATTTTGTAGAGTAGTTAGGTTCCCCCCCCCCTCCCCCCCAAAAAAAATCTTGTAATGGTTTGTGTGTACACGCATTAAAAGTTAAATTTATATTTTTAAAAATATTATATATTTTTTAAATATAGCCTATTTATAAGAAACATTTAATTTAGAGCACTTCTATTAAACTCTTTTCAAAACAAAGATATTTCGTTTCTCCCTTGTTTGAAATATTTGTTTTCTTTGCTGGTGTAAGACAGCTTGTAGCTCTTCTGCGCATGCGTGTGCATTAAATCATCAGTGAAAACTATAATCCACGCCCCCTACTACTAAATTTTTTTAGCACCGCGTTTTACAACTCATTCGGTTTATACGCCTATGTACTGATTAAACTAATGGGTTGGAATTGTAAAGGATCAATTTAGAAGAAATGCATCCGCATTTGCGTGAAGGTATGTTATAAAGCCATTTAGAAAAAAAAAGTGCACCTGACCAAGATCAGGCCCTTATTTCCCCGTCTTCAGCAGTTTAGTCCAACACGAGAGTAGCACGTTAGACCACGTGACCACCAAATCAAGTTACTACTAAATTACTCGTAAGTGCTCACACAAGTAAGTGTGCACTTGTACTAATAGTGGTCGGGATGTTTGGTCATTTGCATGGTAATAGCTGACTTTTAATGAATTAGGTACTGAACATCAGCCGTGTATCCAGACATAAGAAGTGGCGGATTTAAAAAATTGGCACCTCTAGGCAAAATTATAATATGCACATCCCCCCCTCCCCCCATTCTTTTCAAGGGTTTTAGGAGGTTTTGGTGGAAAGATGTATGGAGGAGGGGGAAAGTTAGTATTTGAGAAAAGATTTCAACAAACGAAAATCTGGCATGTACTGTACGTGCCCTACAGTAGCTTGAGTTAACATTATGAAGAAAGGAAGACTGACGTCAGCTACAAAGTAATTGCAAAGTACAGTTATTTAAAAAGAAATATTGTCGTTCTGAATTTAACTTGAACTATTTCAATAATGTTAGTCAATAATTTTTAAACGTAATTATTAAAAACAAAATATAAAAATAAAAATAAAAATAATGCTATCCAAAATGTTACGCCCCCTAAAGCCGCCCCCCTAGTGGGCCTATAGTGTAAATCCGCTTCTGGACATAAGCAATATAAAGTGAACGAGCATCTCCTCTTGGTTCTGATTGGTCCAGTGTGTCCATTAGTTGAGGAAAGAAGCAAGCCAGGTTCTAGTCTTGTTTAATGTGTGAAAGGAAGGATATTAGTCATCTCGACCAAGTATTTCTACAAGTAGTTGAAACTACGGTTCATATTATTAAACTGAAGGGTTGACAACAAGTGACAAGTAAAACTTGTGCTACCCCAGACTTGATTGACAAAAGCGTCGAACCATCTAAGTATGGTGAAGCTGATTATGCTTTGGGAGCTCCAGATTCCATCACAGACCCCTATCCTCGTGGAGGAAGGGGAATTACAATGAAATAGTTTAATAAAGAAATTACAAAGTTAAATAATAGCTTGAAACAAAGAAACGTGTAATTGATTGCTTACTATATCGAAGAACTGGTTGGTAACACCATTTCCTGATCTATACACTAAGTGAATGTGTCCAGAATATATACCATCCATTTACTCTGAAAAGTAGCAGTCTTACCTTGACGTGCTACACTATGACCCTTTATTATAAGCTTAACCATAGTGGAACCAAGGGAAGTAAGCTTATTGTAACAAACATTGCTTTCAAACCCGTATATAATCCAATACTGGTCGTCTAGACAAGATCGTGAAAGAATGACTGAATCTTCTAAGGAAGACGGATATTTTCACCAAAAGGCTGCCTCTTGAGTCACTCGACTGACAAGGGAAACTATTAAATATTTTTATTCACTTAAAAGGTTTGGTATTTTTATCCTTAGATGTGATTATTATAGTAATATTGACTATGGTTTTAAATGTTTTAAGTTTTAATATTTTACTCGCGTAGTTCTTTTACTAACTGGTCCGAGCGTTGTATCGAGGAGCTTTGGAAGTGATCACGATGGTCTTGTAATTTCCAATGCATTCACAAATTTGCTATAACAAATAAAACCTCGACTATCTAATATATCTTGAGTTTGATCAGTTTTGTTGACATTAATTCCAGTTTACAATCTCTCTCGTAAATATAAATATTGGGATATGATTTGTTATATAATTGTAAATTTATAGGTAGGTTATTGAATATTGTTGTAAAAATATGTGTTAAAATATTTTAAGGACTTTAAGGATCATAAATATAAATTAATAAATTGTTAAGCGAATATTATATCTATGACTATATGGATCGAGGAAGACAATACCAGAATGCAATTTGGGGACTCTACCAAAATATATGTTTAAGAATGGTGTATTAAATAATTCAGTAAGTGAAAAGTCACGTAAAGCCTGGTATAATCTTGAGTTCAGAAATAGAAACACCATATTGTAGAAGGACATGTTTTGGAACGTCGTAAGTGTATTTTCTTTAGTGAACCTTCCAAGGTATCAACCACCTAATCAATAATTTCGGTCCTATGACACTTGATGGTCTCGAGGTCAGTGATCACTAAGTAAGGTGATCATTTTGAACGACGTCACACACAATATAAATTTAATCCCTGTACGCCCTGGTATCGGTCCACTCTAGGATAGGGTGTTTATAGTATACGTTTCAATCTAAATATACTCTATAGTTCATATTTGACCAAATTTCACCTGGTTTTTTATTTCTTATACTCTTAGATATTTTCTTTTAAAGCTAAGTTTGATAATTCAAGACTTGACATGTTTTGTTTGAAATATTGCTGATTGTGATTTTATTCTGTTCACTTTGACTCAGGTGCACTTTCAATCACATAACTTCCTCATACATATCCCTTGGATTAATACGTTAATAAACCTGATGCCAGACTTCAAAGTTGAAACAAATGGTATCGTATCTTAAATGGATATAAAAATGTCAATAGGGTTTACTCTTCTGATCTTGGTTGTTGTCAAATTAAATTTAAATGTATTGCGAATTTTTGTTTTTGTGGTTGATTTTGAAATCAGCTATATGTTTTCAAAACTAAAGGTTATCTCATCAACCGTTGCAGAGGATTCACTGAAACTTAAACTCCCTTTCATACAATCACTAACATTTTGTGTGCTTTGGTTTATTTCTACTTTTTATGTATTATATTGGATAAATAAAATGAAGTTTCCATCCACATTTTGTATTAGCTTCACAATAGCAAACACCTGTAAAAAAAACAGATGCCGTAAAATTATAAAAAATAAAACAAGTTGCCTTTCATCCCCGTGTGTTATGTCTTCGGTACAACTCGCAGTTATAAAAATAAGATTTGTGGGCGTTCGGGGAGGTCTCCATTCCCCCGTCCTCATCTGGGTGGCCCCCTGCCCTAAGTGAACTCAACACCTTTAATATTTTATTATTCCGGTAGTTATTGACACACCCCAAAAATAAAGCCAAGAATTTGGTTACAGTCAACTTTTTCTTTTCTTTTTCTTTTGTTACCGCGTCTCACGCTCCATTCGGGCTACGCATATTCGCATATTCACTAGCTTTACTAATGTGTTAGGGATGAGGAAGGAATAATTTGAAGGAAATGTACCCAAATTTGTATGGAGGGCAATGGTAGAGCATGGTCTTTATTTTTAGTGGGGCCAGTTTAAAGCTTACCGGTAGTGAATTTTTCTCACCACGTGTTAACATATTAAATTATTTTATTTAAGTTTTATTATTTTTAGAAATCATTAGAATTACAAAATCATTAAATAACCCTACAAATAGAAATAATAAAGTAATACAGGTTTTGAATTAAACTTACGAAGCGATGGATGATAATACTTGTACAAATGTTGGGCACGTCTGTCTCTAAATGTCAGTTCATGAGTACCTACCACAGTATTTTAGCATTTTATAAATCTGTCTAGTATGCATTTTTTTTCTAACCTGTTCATTGTGTTTTTGGACTGAAATTTTGACCTTGGACTCTATCTATGATACAATATTTACTGTTCCTTTTTTTTTTAGCACCGCGCCTTACTACCCGTTTGGGCTACACACTTAAGTCATAATTACGCTAGTGGATAAATAGTTATATCTGATCGATAAGTTATAAGTGCCAGATATATTTTATCTGCCAGATATATTTTATCTGCCAGATAAAATGTATTTATCCGTTACATTTTTATCGGGAGGTTTAAGTATCTGTTAACTTTTATCGGGAAGTTAAAATGGTCGTTGCCATAGTGATGCGTTGTTTTTAATAAGGTTTCGACTATCAATCAGAATCTATTTCTTAGGTTAAAATCTTGGTTCACCTGTTTAGTAGCCACAGACCCAGGCTCTAACTATGTATAAAGTTAGAACATTTAACTCACAATTTTATTTAAAAAAAACTCACAAACCATTTGTAGAACTATGATTATATAAGAACAAATTATTTAAATGTGAGTACAATAAATGCATTTTTGTAAATATTGTACCAAACTATAGACCACATTTTGGTGGATACCGAAACTAGTACTTGCAAGACATCTTAGCTTATGCGCCCACGTGACGTCATCCGTTTCCTCGCACTCGTTTAGCCGCCATTATTTACAAACGTTGAGCGTTGTAGTTACTCGTTAGGTTGTAGTAGTATAAGCAGGGTTTATACGCATGTACACACCGGTAAAAACAGTACCAACCTTGCGTTGGCATGAAAATATATTTATCCTACAGATAGCTATCCGGCAGATAAATTCAATTCATAATATGCGTAAAATATCAACGTGTCTGATAACCTTTATCTGGTGGATAACTTTAACCTCTCGATAGCAATATTTTTCTGCTAGTCATAAGACCTGCCCTTATAAATGGGAAGGTTGGATTTAGAGGAAGTGAACCCACATTTGTGTGGGGGAGAGTGGAAAACCATTTAGGAAAACCACCTGCAGTTCACCCAATTGAGATTCTAACCTTGATCTCCACATCCTCAGCAGTATAGCTCAACACGAAACCATCGCGTTATCCAACTACGCCACCGAGGGAGGTTTTACTGTTCGAAATGTTTTAAGCTTACATGCATTTTCAAAATGAATTGCACATTTCTCATGTTATTTTAATTATTTTACTCGAATGCTTACAAGCCTTACATCTTAATATTGTCCACAACCCTTCATCATCAAATAATAAACAATAAAAAGGAAATAAACTCTGATTTTCTTCAATCACAGTCCATGTTCAGCACATGCCTCCACTGACAACTTCAACTTTGAGGACCGCTACACTTTCAAAGTGTTAAAAGTCATTAAACAGGACACAGTACAATATGTCCCGGTTAAGGATATGCGAACTGACACATCAATGGATCACAAAGTCTAGAAAACCACCCAACCTAAAAATGTGTCAATTTCAACGCAGAGGCTATACTAGCACCACCTACCATCCACAGAGTCATAGAGGAACTTTCAGCGAATTTCAACTCCATCAGAGAAGTTTTCACCCTTCCCAAACAAGCTGGCATCACTGAAGACAATATGCTACGATTGTCGATTTTATTGAGATTTGGTGATGGTTGCCAGCATCACGTCATAAAAAATTCTCGGGGCCACTAAATGGGTATGGTTTTGTGCTCGATGGGGATGGGGGACATACTCTGTTGATGTTGTCACAGAAACTCTAGTGTTGCTCAAGTCCGGACTTGTTATATTGGTCCAAGTGGCCATGTTTTTCCTCTATCCATATGATATAGCTTCGATATAGGAGCCTTGAGCTCCAGATGTAATGAGGACTTAGGGCCAGTTTCATAGTTAAATTTAGTACGCCTCAAGTGCGGCGCTAGACTAAGTTCATGACGACACCTATCTAAACTCGAATGGAATGGGCCGTTCTCGCATAGGAAACTGGCCCATTCCATTATGGTTTAGGTAGGTGTCGTCACGTACTTAGTGTAGTGCCGCACTTGAGGCGTACTAGATTTGACTATGAAACTGGCCCTTAGTCTAAATGGTTGCTATTCCCAGTGAGCACGATATTTCTCTTTTGAGTCCTTAGAATTACACACTTGTTTTTATGGCTACAACCAAGTTGTCTATCTTTTTTTAGGACCCAGTTGAGTTAGTGTGTTCAATGTATTGAATTATTCTTGTTGCCACGCTTCGTATGTGGTATTAGCTTGGGCGCGTAAAGCACGGAACTCCGCTTGTTTACATATGGGGTCTACGCGTATAATACCTTTGTTCTCTTTGCCCGTTTTTGGCTGAGTATTAGTCTTGTATGAATTATATTAGTATTGTACCCCAGGGAGTGGGTAAGTAAATACATGTACTATTGAATACTCTGGCAGTACCAACAGGGAAAGGACCGGACATAGTACTATTTTGTGTTGACACCTGTATGTTAGCCATCTACCATTGTAATCAAATAATCTTTATATTGCAATTCATTATACTATGTCTCTTAAATAATTTTCTTTTGTCCCAATCATGCAAGCTAGTTTAAGCTATAAATGTTTTAACAATACTATATGTATATAATTTCCAGCTAACGTTTGTTTATAATTAGCTCACCGTTCTTCTTTTAGAATGAACTGACCGTGGCCTGACGTCAGTCCAGCTGTTTTGTTATTGAACATTGCTCTTCAAGCCTACTGCATTTGATCTTGCCCGTGTTGCGACAAGACAGTATTAATCTGGAACTTCTATCTTATGTTTTTGTATATCTATTGTAATCAATAATATCTTATATTTTTCTGTTATAATAAATCTATTTTTGTTATTGTAATCATCTTATCTATTTGGTTTAAATAACTCCTTTGTACACCCAAGTAGTATTTGGTGCAAATTGCACAAAACCCTACTTATTTTCTGTACAACCACTGTCCTGGGTACGTAATCCATTTTCTACTGCTGTGGCGTGTACACAAAACAATACAGTGTGTCGTAAATAAATATAGGTTTAAGTGTACCATGAATTTAAAAAGTTGGCGGAACATTGCCTTAGACCATATGACCACCTAAACGGGCGATCAACCTTAATTATCAATGATGGGGTAGCACCAATGCGGGCAGTGAATAGCGACAAAAATAGAAATGGGCTTCGTGCGTATCAAAAACACGTCAAGTGGTTTTTTATCTTTTGGATGGTCATTGTAAATATCTATTTGGTATTCACCCATTTTTTAATGATCAGAAGCGCTCTATTTGTCTGTTTATACATAGGACACAGGCACCCGTTGTGATCTGGGAAGAGGGTGTGGTTGTAACATAGGACACAGGCACCAGGTGTGATATTGGAAGAGGGT
>CABFOV010011007.1:4638-14687 GCA_902141375.1 Timema poppense
GGGGGGGGGTGTTCAAAAGGTAGCTTCATTTCGATAGTTCTAAACAACGTGGAAACTCAATGTTTGATTGGGGAAAGTACACAAGATTCTTTGATAAATATTATTTATTCAAGGCCTGATGGTTTATTTATTTGGTCAAATTGAACTACTAGAAGACATGATTATTGGTTCCCTTTGTATCACCACGGATTCAATTTAAGAAAAGTTTCAAACCGTTTCTTCTTTAAACTATGATAAGAATCAAACTAAACAATGCTCATCATTTTTTTTTTACTTTTAAAGTTACTTACTTACATGACTGACGCTAGAGCCATAGTCTGAAAAACAATATAAATAAAGTAAATTATAATTTCCCCCGCTGATAGACATTGCAGGAAAGGTAGGATTAGTTGTTTGGATTCTATTTGTCTTTAGACAAGTTGTTATTCTTCCAATTAATGGCGTTATGTTTAAAAGTAGAATTAAGATTGTAAATAATTTATTTAAATATATATATATTTACTTTGTAACTTTCCATCAAGTGTGTAGGCCGGCAAAAATGAGGTAACATGAAAATAAAATGTGCGTACGTATTTATTAATTTCTAATGGAACATTAATGTTCATATATTGCAGAGAGGTATCTAATAACCTGAAAATTAATTTTTAGAACATATATTTTTTATTAGAAACGTTGTCTCTTATTTAACTCTAAAATGTTAATTCATAAAATTTGTAATATTATAACTGCAACATCTTGTGGTTTTAAATGTTAGTTCAACATTATTATCAACATTATTATTCCGTTTTAAATATTGTTTTTAGCGAATGTTGACACACCTCAGCATAACACGTGGTTTAAAACAAACACCTTATTTTGTTTAGAAATAAATACATGCGCATGTTTTCCTCAGTATTTACATTTTGTACTTAAAATATTTAACAATAGTTATAATAAAATGATACACTTAAAACTTAAAATTGAATTAAATAATTTTCAATTTGATGGAAACATTTAATTAAAAATTGTGAATTGTATATTAATTATAACTTAAGCTCAATGAAAGAAAATCAAAAAGGGCGCTCCAAATTTAAAACAAATAATAATGCAACAACCTACAGCATTTGTAAACATATTATTTTTATAATTAATACATTTTGTTCCTTAGTACCTATTTATATACTTAATTTCTGTAGGACCAACCACATTATAAAAGGATTTTGTGGAATGTCACTGAATTCCTTTTTCAAAATTAGCTTGTTTGGAAAAGAGTAAACAGTCTAATTATCTTTGAAAGCCAACTCTTAATTTAACTAGAAGAATATTGTCTTCAAAAAAAAGTTTTCCAATATTTTATATAGAAAAAGAAAGTGTCAATATTTCCAAGGCTCAAAAAAGGAACAAAATATATTTTAATGGATATATTAATTTAGTGTATTTGTCCTGTGTTATTTCAAATATTTATTTATACCATGTTTTTTTATTAACATTGACTGTAAAACCTGTTTAGATTTGTAAGTATTTATTGTTTAAATGTTTGTACAGTACTAACGTATTTATGTTCAGTATTTTTATTTAGTGTTGTTTATTCCTTAAGTTTGCTGTTTCATAATTAATTGGTCCAAACTAGTTGAGAATAAAACTCCTATTTAAATAAATATGATAAACATATTGGTTTGTTTTTAATTTGTGTCCTCCTCCTGTTTAATACCTGACTTACAATCCACTTTTTAAATCTGATTTAGCACAAACTGGTGGTGTTGAGACATTGTTCTCTTGTGATGGCATGCAGTTAATTGATCCATCAGTGTGGAGCACATAATACCGTTTATCATTTATATTAGTTCTGGGCTTTTTTCTATACAATTTGGGAACTTTAGAGTCACCCTAGGTGGTCTTGGGGTAAAATGCTCGCCTCAGAACCGGATGTTGGTGGGTCCAAACCCTGCTGGTGCCGACAGATTTTTCTTGAGGACTAAATTCCCTTGCACAACTTCCTTCGGAGTGGAAGCAGCCATTGGGACTAGAAGATGACCTTGTATACAGGATGGACTAGGAGATGTCCTTGTATACAGGATGGACTAGAAGATGACCTTGTATACAGGGTGGACTAGGAGATGTCCTTGTATACAGGATGGACTAGAAGATGACCTTGTATACAGGGTGGACTAGGAGATGCCCCGCTTGATTTAAACCACCGCTAACACTTTCATCTATAAAGATATCAAGTTAATACTAAATTATTGTTGTTATTACATTCTAATCAGCATTTCCAGTGCAGTGGTGGCTCGTAGCTAAAATTAGTGGGGGTGCTGCTCCAGAAATTTTTCAGCCTTTGTTTTAAAATTGTGTTTAAGGAAAAAAAATGTATAAATAGAAAATTTATTCAGGAACTTGATAAAATCTTAACAAAAAAAACAAAACAAAAATGTTTTACTCACTTTAACTTAAATTGTTACATTTCAAACTTGATGTTTTCATTTAAAAATTAAATCCATTCTTATTGTTTTAATTTGCGCATAAAGTTCAATAATTGTCTCCTTGATCTCTGGATGACAATTGAGGAAATGTTTCTTCATTGAAAGTACTGCAAGCGCATTTAGTATCTCTGTTAAATAAAATAAGCGAAAAAAAAGGAATCAAATAGAATAGCTGGAAGCAGAATAGTAATCTAATTTTACACTCTTCTACACTTTATCACATTCAAGAATATGGTACATGGTTTTTAAGCACAACACACGCTGAGTAAAATATTTCCTTCCACCATCACGCCAGAGCCGGCACTGCGAGAGCAACAGTGCTCTCTCTACCTGGCAAATCCGCCTTCATCTCTACTCCCCTCCTATGTGCGCATGCGCACAACAGTCAAACCCCACATCGCTGGCACTGTGAGGAGCACAGTTCCATACAAAGATGTTTGAAAATTTTTCATAAACTGGGGGATGGCTACTGAAGTACTGACATTAAGCTTAAGGAATATATATTGTATTACAAAAATAAATAAAAAAATCTGTGCCGGGACCGAGGATTGAACCCCGGACCCCCAGCACAGAAGTCTGACACCTTACCCCTAGACCGCCAGGTCAGCCCGTTCCGGAAGAAGATACTTGGAACAATGTTTGCAAACTTTGAGGACGAAATATGAGTTTGTCCTCGCCAAAAATATTAAGAATTAATTTCATTTTATGGTAAAGTGAATTTAAAATATATATAAATTGAGCTAGAAGCCTGGTTCTCAACCTGTGTGTTTTTATTGAGGGAATCCAATATTTAGACTGGACAGAAGAAACTAATCTTCAACTAATATTTTAGGGGGAACCTTCACACTATTATTTTAACGGGTGATGTCTGACATTTTTATATAGACATATCTTCATAATCCAACATCACAAACTATTATAACTTTCACAAGGAACATCTATTAAAATAATTTTATATTTTAGTATTCTCCACGCAATAAATATTTTACTTAAAGAGCTCAGCTCAGCTAGTATACATTGTACAATATTTTACACTGGTCAAACAATATTTATCTTTTGACGCGCTTGTCGTGTTGAGCTCGACTGCCGAGGACGGGGAGATCGAGGTTCGAATCTCGATCGGGTGAACTGGGGGTGGTTTTTCCTAAAATGGTTTTCCACTCTTCCTCCACCCAAATGCGGGTTCACTTACTCTAGTTCAACCTTCCCAAGTCCTAATCCAATAGCGTAATTAGTACTTAAAGCGTATAACCCGAACGGGTAGTAAGACGCGGCGGTAAATATTTTTATCTTTTGACCAAAATGGCATAAAAAATGATAAATTGTAAGTGTGAATTTAATTCTCCTGTATTAGATACATTAAATATAGATCAAAGACATATATTTATTATTTTGTTAGTTGTGGTCTTGTCCAAACGTCGGGATGTGGAGACATTGACATCACCCAAGGAAAGTTGAAACGATTGTGTGTGTGTGTAGGTGCAATTCATTTTATTTAGATTGTTCATTGTTGTACTTGCTCCAGATCTTGTCGGGGTTTCGATCGTACCATTGTTGTAACTATACAACATAACACAGCATCCTCCAGAGAACACCCACTGAGTGATCTCCAGTTTTGAAGGTCACCGTGCTCAGAGATAGTCGGGGAAAGGGTAAAAAAACATACTATTTATTTAGAGCGGCGCACACCAAATATAGTTCCAACCCAACACACACCAATTTTATTATATATTATAAATAGTTTGAAAAGTTATCGTCCTTTACAGTTTTATTTAAAATATATTTTATTAGAACCTTTAAACAATACATTTTTATTCGTAAAAATATCCACCCCTAGGAGTGGTCTATAGAATTCCCGGGGAAGGGGTTTTTGTACCACCCTTTATACACCCCTACAATTCACCGTATGTGCCAGGGGTGGCGGCTTTTTTTATATCGTGAGCCATACAGGATTAAAAATAGACTAATAATGGCGGGCCTGTATGAAAAGATATCGAGCAAAAAAAAAATTCAGCTTTAAATTAATAGTATAGCATGTAACTAGCTGTTGTTCTATTTTTAGAAACACAATTGTTTGTTTACCAAATCTTTTGCGGGCCAGATATAATCAGTCGGTGGCGAGGATCCGGTCCGTAGGTTGCTCACCTTTAAAATCCATATAAATGTTCAATCAACGTCATAGCTCTATTTATTTGAAAAAAGAAGAAAAAAAAGAGTGGATGTTTGTTTGACTGTCTACACATTGAAATGTAATGACTGTGTAGTGTGTACTACAGTAGACTTATGGCTTCTTTGGTGCTGACTGGCAGCTCACAGCTGACTTCTGACAGTCAACATTGAGGTATATACCTAAATTTTGACTGTCAGAAGTGACAGCTGCTAAACACATAATTCTGCAGATCATATGGTTCAGCGTAGGGATACATAATTTGTTCTGGTAACTTTTCAAAGCCGNATTCTGCAGATCATATGGTTCAGCGTAGGGATACATAATTTGTTCTGGTAACTTTTCAAAGCCGTCAGAAGTCAGCTGTGAGACGTCAGTCAGCACCAAAGAAGCCATGAGGCTACTGTAGGTGACGTAATCAAAGACAACCAAATTATTCCAAGTGGTGCTACCTTTCTGTTCTCTTTACATCAGAATCAGACTGAACAGAATCCGTTTTTCTAACTGATTTGTGTGGCGTTTCAATCTTCAAATTTGCTTATGTTTACCTAACTCACCTCTTTGAAATACTACATGTCAAAGTGTTTGTACACAGTATTTAAATCAAATATTATAACTCGTATATAATCGTAAACATGATATTAAAAAGTGTAATCAAAGTATTGTATAGTACCAATTAATATTTGCATTTGAAATTAATACTGTTTTTATCAACCGATTGAGCCACTGAAACCGACTGATTAAGTTCATTATTTTACGGTAGAGTGAAGCACCAATCGGTACAATATATTATATTTTTGTTTTCTTAAAATAATGGTTGTAAATAAAAAATTAATAAAATGTATTTTGTGAATGTGTGTAATTTAAATAAAATATCTGAGGAAAGAATTTGAAAATTTTTCCTGATGATAAAGTAGAGAAATTATTTTGCTGAAAATTTTCGTTACGTTAGTGTTTTTTTTTATCGAACCAATCAGGACTATTACAGAATGCCCTTTCTTGAAGGTCATTCACGACGACAAAACTGAAGTCCCTGTCACTCCTTGTTTTAAGGTAATTAATATATTGGTTTAGGCTTATAAAATGTTATTCAATGTAAATTACAATTATAATATTACGGTTAAGTTGTATAATATTTATTCATTGGTTAGTGGTGTTGAGCAAATCATTTATACAATATTAAATATTTGACCTGCCGGGCCGGGTGTCCTGTGCATCTAAAATTATTACAATACCTATTACGTTTATTTACATTATTGATTTTAGTTATATGACACGATAGTTTATGAGGCTAGTCTATATTTATTTACTAGTTATGTTATACATTATGAAATTAGATGAAGCTACAATATGCTTGTTTAGGACGGGTTAGGGGCGGGGATTGCTATTGTAATTTTTCTAAATTTAAGTTGTTTCTTTTAATAACTTGCGTTGACGCGACTTTAAATCTAAAATTGTAATGTTGGTTTAGCACTTGCATGGTTATATCGTTTTAGAATATGATTTTAAAGTACATTTATATTTCTTACAGGAAATTTTCTACTAAGGCTGTTTCTAAACTTGCTGAAAAGATGCCCCTTCAAAAGATATTCGCACGTCAAATATTCGACTCGAGAGGAAACCCGACTGTCGAGGTGAGTTATGAGGTTCAATTAATGTATTGTTTTTGGTATTTTTATGTCTGACATCTTAGTTCATTGGGTACCTAGCGTGTTTTGTCTACTGAGCTAAGATCCCCAGGCTCAATTCCAGTTATGGTCAAAATATTTATCATTGGTAATATGTGGGTTTATCCTTTCACAGCGATAAATTAACGGCCGGGGTCCGGGTGTTTTCTCTGTCCTAGAGTTAAGTCGTGTGCTAATATAATCAGTCAGATCAGAAAGTACACTTTAAATACCTAAAAACACACCAAAAGTCAGTTTGAATCATTATTGCTATGACATGCTAAATGTAGGCCCTATATTGAACGTAATTGTTAGATTAAAAAACAACTTTCGAGACCATTTCTTATTTGGAAGCCTAACTCTTTGTTTTTAGTTGAGATTAGCAGGTACATAATCTTGTGTTTTATTCTCTGTAACGTATCGTACACGACGAACTACACACACATCTAGTAAAACCTCGCACAGACAACTCGATGTCAAGTTTTACTGCGGTAAGATGGCTGCTAAAGGTTATTTTCTTCCGTCAGGTCGACTTGGTGACCGACCTGGGCTTGTTCCGAGCGGCTGTCCCTTCTGGGGCCAGTACTGGTATCTACGAGGCGCTAGAGCTCCGTGACAACAAGAAGGAACACTACCATGGCAAGGGGGTCCAGACGGCCATCGACAACATCAATAACATCATCACTCCTGAACTCCTCAAGCAGGTAAGTTGTCTACATACTCCCTGAAACTCCTCAAGCAGGTAAGTTGTCTACATACTCCCTGAACTCCAAGATCCGTAGTCTGTAGCCCTCTGTATAGGTCGGTGTACCAAGCAAGTGTGACCTCTTGACCTTTATATCCTTATAATAAGATAAGAGGGCTAATTTGTTGAATGTATTCATGAACAACCTCTTATGGGGTCCCCCTCTTTATCTCCAGCACGCCGAGCCGTTATTTTGTCCCTCATGTACCAGATGATCTATTTGTATAATTGGTTATCGGTGACAAAATAACCGCCACCTGAGATGTGGGCACACCAACATTTCAAATCTAACAAACGATACTTACAACTTCTGTGGGACCCAACAAATATTTCAAATCACCTCGTTTTGTTATAAAGATTTGTATGGACCCAATTTAACTACACTAGGATTTTGGTGGAAAGGAACTTTTAGAAAATACACACACTTCTTTTTTTGAAGTAAAAAATTATGACATTTTACTTTATTATTATTATTTATATATTGACAACTGACGGTTGCAAATCACATGCCTTGGTGTAGGCCCATGGATACATGAAAGTAGTTCTAGTAACGTGTCTAGGTTCCTTCCTATGAAAACTGAACTGTAATAGCAAACATTATTTTACTGAAATGAACATCCACTTCATGAGATTTGGTGTCTTCATTTTGGGTTTGAATCCCAGACGAGTGCAATGATTGTAAATATAAAATATTTTGTTTGCTTCTTTTAATTTTATATTCTTTGTTTTTAATGACCACTCTTTCTTATTTTTGTCCAATGAGAGGCCTTCTCTTCCTTTTCCCACCAATCCTTGAACAGTTGGGTGTATGTGAACCAAGATGGTGGAGTTTTACCGTCGAGAGCTGGTTCACATGCTCGCATGGCATGCGCTCCACAACCGAGAGTTGGTTCACATACTCGCATGACATACACTCCGCGACGTGTCAGCCGACAGATTACCTAACACATGCTCCCTCCGTGTCCTAGACGTTTGAGGCGACCCAGCAGGAAGAAATCGACGACTTCCTCCTCAAGCTGGACGGCACAGAGAACAAGTCTAAGTTCGGAGCTAACGCGATCCTCGGGGTGTCCCTCGCCGTCTGCAAAGCGGGGGCTGCCAAGAAAGGTGTACCTCTTTACAAGTAAGTGGGGGATTTCTTTCAACTGTGTTGTCCCCAAAATTAGTGCAGACATTTGTAAAAATATAACTCCTGGGTGCGCGAATGATCTAGAGCGTGACACTCGTGTTAGACTGGACCGCTGATAGGGTTCGAATCCTGGTCGAGTCTACTGAGGGTGAACTTCTCCCTAAAGGGCTCCCTACTCTCCCTACATGCAAATGTAGTACTATAAATTATACTTTCTCATCTCTAATACATCATAGTAATTATTATATAACCCAACAGGTGTTAAGATGTGGTGATAAAAATAATATAAAAGTATTCCAAAATAAACCATTCCCTGGCGCGGGCGCAAATTAACGTTTCATTGTATTGCCATCTATCAATGAACCTCTGAACATTTAGCGAGACTGAATACTTTGTAAAGAGGCCGATAGTTCGATGCTATACTGCGACCAGGAATAAAGCAATCAACGTTGCTACGGTGCTCCTATATCGAGCACCTCGGTCGCTATGGTGTTCCTATATTGAGCACCTCGGTCGCTACGGTGTTCCTATATCGAGCACCTCGGTCGCTACAGTGTTCCTATATCGAGCACTTCGGTCGCTACAGTGTTCCTATATCGAGCACCTGGGTCGCTACAGTGTTCCTATATCGAGCACCTCGGTCGCTACGGTGTTCCTATATCAAGCACCTGGGTCGCTACAGTGTTCCTATATTGAGCACCTCGGTCGCTACGGTGTTCCTATATCGAGCACCTCGGTCGCTACAGTGCCCCTATATCGAGCACCTCACAACACAGGTCACATGTTAATGTACTACTGTCTTGCAGGCACATAGCTGATCTGGCCAAGAACCCGAATATAATCTTGCCAGTGCCAGCGTTCAATGTCATCAATGGAGGCTCCCACGCTGGCAACAAGCTGGCCATGCAGGAGTTCATGATTTTCCCCTCAGGTGAGCTAATCACGACCATCCTCTCCACTAACAGCCGAGGTCTTACTAACTCCTTTATCTTGTGGACTATTGCAGTGTTTAACACACATTTTCTGAACCTACTAATTATATCAGCATTGGATACTTTCTATGAGCGAGAGTGAAAGGGCCCACCAGTGTCGCCAACTGAATCTAAGATGTTAATGAGGCTCGGTCGCAAAGTTAGGATCGCTGGCCAGGAAACGTAGGCGGGGTCGCGCCTGCACAGTCCCATAGAGTGTCCTAGAAGCTTTCTCTCGACCACTTCACTTCAATACAGTCTTGTCTAGTATCTTACATCTACGGCTGTTTCCAGCATGCCGGGGATCGAACCCGGGACCCTTAACCCAGTAGAGACATGCTACTGACTGAGCCAAGGTGTCGGGTCATCCGGTAGCTTCTGATCCTAATTGATCAGTCGTATGTAGTGGAAAAATCTCTACACATCCGTTATAGAGCACGAGGCTGGTTAGCTCAGTGGTAAGAGCATTGGCGTGCTAAGCCAAAGGTACCAGGTTCGATTCACCTGTCAGCTGTCATATTTAAACTTGCGTTATTTGTGTGGAAGATTTTCTAATTTATTTTCCTATTGTCAGAGAAGGCCATAGTGATTGTGAACTGACAATAGCAATCATAAGTTTTTGTTTTCTTGTTAAAGATGTAGATATTATTTTCAAGTGAATCTTATTAATTACATTCTCAAGATGGCCAAACCCTAAAAAATAAAACTTAAACTTTTTTTTTGAAGTCTGCAAAGCCTAAACAATTTCAATGCAAGTATTTTAAATATCTTGTATCTTTAATCTGAGTTGTGTGGCTCACTCTACACAGTGTTTTGATAATATATTTTTTGCCAGGCCTCCACCGTGGTTCGGATTCCACGTTAAACTGTAGGTCCTCCATTTCATCTCACGATCACCCTACCATTACACA
>CABFOV010011008.1:0-14687 GCA_902141375.1 Timema poppense
CTTGAACTAAACATAGTAATTATAAGTGACTATTTAATTAAAATTAATAACAGCTTTAAATGGAAAGAAGTGATTTAAAGTAATATTATTTAGACTAGTATATATTTATTTTACTAAATAGAGATCAACTAAAAATAACAAAATATATATCAATTTTTTTCATCCACACAAATGAAAGTACCTTTCTTCTAAATTAAACCTACCTTAGCTCTAACACATTATATTAACTAGTATGTATATACTCTACTAGCCCGAAAGAATGATGTGACAAAAAAAAAACATAATTATGAATTACCCGCTTCGGTGGCTGCATGGTATAACGTGCTAATCTCGCAGTAGATTAGACTGTCGTTTATGAGGAGATCGAGGTTCGAATCTTGGTCAGGTGTCCCAAGAGTGGTTTTTACAAAATGACTTTGTACTCTCCCACTATGTGAATTATAGTACACTTCCTTTAAATATAGCCTACCTAATACCTAAAAGCCATAAGCATGATTAGTATATAAGTTGGAGTGCTAAAAATAATTATTAAATAATTATGAATTAATATTTTATCTAACACGATGAACATAAAATTAATTTTAATATGGTTTATTAAGATAAATACACAAGGCTGTATTAAATAGAGGACTACATAATCATTTAAAAAACACACGAAATATTACTGTTATGATTTCGTTAAATGTCTAACGATTGAATAAACCAAGCTATAAAGTTTATGCTCACCAAGTAAAATACACATATACAACAAGTATAATTTCGAACTAATTACCGTTAAGGCAAAACTGACTGATTTTTTTGTTGTTGAGGTAAATCAATTTCTAAATTCGGTCCCGGCACAGATTTATCTGATTGCTAAACCTTTCATTCACCTCTGACAAGACATCTTGTGAATGTGGGGAATGCCAGGACTCCACCGTGGTTCGGATTCCACGTTAAACTGTAGGTCCTCCATTTCATCTCACAATCACCCTACCATCACACATTAGCGTAAGTGCGTATAACCCAAACGGGTAGTAAGACGCGGTGCTAATAATAATAATAATAATAATAATAATAATAATTTANTTAGCGTAAGTGCGTATAACCCAAACGGGTAGTAAGACGCGGTGCTAATAATAATAATAATAATAATAATAATAATAATTTATAAATTTTAGACTTGATTTAAACCTATGTAACATTAAAACGTAATTAAAAGTGGACAGTTTAGAATAATATTAACATCTACATTTACTGTAGTTATTTGAGGTGTTTAAAGCGAACTTTCTGAACCGACTGATATCAGCACACTAGAATATAATCAAGAGAGAAAAGATCTATACATTTTTTCCGGGAAAGGTATTTTCACATACCTTACAGGTTTCTTTTGATTGCTACAATCGACACGGGGCAGAAGAATTTACTTTCCCTCCAAAGTAGGTTGTGCTAAGGATTTTTATCGCTCAGGAAAAATCCGTTGCCCCCGGATGGGTTTGAACCCACCAACATCAACTAAAATCTTTAACATTACTTAGTAATCGATATTAGTTTGAATAGAATGATTGGAAACAACATTTAGTAATTTAAAATTTGTTTGTTGGATTAATATAAACCTTCTTTTGCCATAAAAAAATTACTATAGCCTGTAGCAGTAAAATATAGAAGAAATTTTCATTTTCACTCAATGTTTTTAATTTTGATTCCAAGTAAACTTATCGAAATGAAAGATTCAGCTATGACGTGATTATAACTCAATCTGCATATATTTAAAAAAATAATATGAGATAATTGAGGGATACATTTGACAAAATTTCAAAAAATTTCAACCACTGTAGAAAATAAATTATCTAATATTATTTTCAAAGCTCACGTTTATTTAATTTCGAACTTTAAGGTCACAATAATATGACGATACTCTGAACAAAATAACAGGTATTTAAAAAAGATGTATATATTGTAATAATAACATAGTAATTATAGTAAGTATAGAAGTAATTAAGAAGTAATACTTTGTGGTGTTACCTCGACATAAAATATTATAGTATTTTTCATACAGTGTAAATTTTAATCTGATGACCCATTAATGATGGGTAAGTGACTTTAGATGTGGTTGTATCTAGATCACCTAATTATATTTATTTTAATATTATTATTAATATATCAAGAACCAAATCCACGTATTCTATAAAGAAATCCACCCTATTTTCACTTGGAGATTGCTCAAGAATATGATAAAATATGTAGCTTCCTTTGTATTATACTACTATAAAGCCACATGGCTGACTCACTCACTGACATTAATGTTTACCCACTTCCAGATGAGCTAGAATCTTGAAATTGGGCAAACTTATAGCTTCTAGCCTGTAACCGACGGGAAAATTCCAAAATGTTAATGTTAATTTTTAACTCCCGAAAAATGTTTAAAATGACGGTGCAACTTTAAAGTCGTTGTGGATCTTTCTTTGGAGGTCTCTTGTGGCTAAACGGTACGACCTATCAAAAAAGTCTCTGGAATTACATTAGTTTACATCCACTGGCAAAGAAAATCCACTGATGGGTGGAGGGAGCAAATCGAGTGTATATATACATATATACATATAGCGAGAGAGAAAATATCCCTTTCATACCCACTTTGGTGGCCGCATGGTTTAACACTCGCTTTAGATTAGAAAGCCGAAGACGGGGATATCGGGGGTTGATCATGGTCGGGTGCAGTGAGCGTGATTTTTTTACAAACAGTTTTCACCCGAATTTACGTGGAGGCATAATTGAAATGTCTCTTAAGTTAAACCTTCCTGGTCCCTAACAAATTTGCGTAGCTAATATATATGTGTATATCCCGAACGGTTAATAAAACGCGGTGATAAATAGAAAAAAAAGGAAAATACGTTGGTGGTATACACCTTGTACAAGCTATGCTAATGTGTTAGGAAAGAGGACGGTTACATTTAGCAGGAGCGTACCTATATCTGCGCGGAGGAAGAGTCGATATCCTAACATCCACCTCTCTGGCATTGGCTGTCGAGTATATTGTTTGCATGACGTTTTACACCATTTCATACCAAAGCGGGCAATATAGGAAATTGAGAATTAATACGGTTTGTACTATAAATGTATTATTATTATTATTATTACTATACTAGATTGTGATTCCTCAACATAGTGTATCAGTGCATTTTATAAAACAAAAGAATTCACGTGGAGGCATATTTGAAAAGTCTCTTAAGTTAAACCTTCCTGGTCCCTAACAAATTTGCTTAGCTAATATATATGCGTATATCCCGAACGGATAATAAAACGCGGTGATAAATAGAAAAAAAAAGGAAAATACGTTGGTGGTATACTCCTTGTACAGGCTATGCCAATGTGTTAGGAAAGAGGACGATTACATTTAGAAGGAGCGTACCTATATCTGCGCGGAGGAAGAGTTGATATCCTAACATCCACCTCTCTGTCACTGGCTGTCGAGTATATTGTTTGCATGACGTTTTACACCATTTCATACCAAAGCGGGCAATATAAGAAATAGATAATGAATACGGTTTGTACTATAAATGTATTATTATTATTATTATTACTACTACTAGATTGTGATTCCTCAACATAATGTATCAGTGCATTTTATAAAACAATCTCAAACCAATTATATCAGTTTCTTTTACTTGTATAATTATGGTGGTTTTATTAAGTGATACATTTAAATTATTTACATTGAAAATGACACATGGACATGAGAATCGAACCCGGGTCTGTGTTATCTGATATACCATGATATTAACTGGCCACTCATAATATGTAGCTGATGGTTTCCGCACGTCCATCACAGACTCTATTTAAAATATGAGTGAAGAATAAATAACCCCTAGCATGTGATTACTCCTGGGTACTAAGTTCGAGGTCCTGGGTTGGATTCCACTGTCCAGGTTTTATTTTTTCAATTACGGGTCTGTGTTATCTGATATACCATGATATTAACTGGCCACTGATAATATGTAACTGATGGTTTCCGCACGTCCATCACAGACTTCTATTTAAAATATGAGTGAAGAATAACCCTTAGCATGTGATTACTCCTGGGTAGTAAGTTTGAGGTAATGGGTTTGATTCCGCTGTCCAAGTTTTATTTTTTCAATTTAAAAAATACGATATTTGTATCCGGCCATAACCGTAGATAACAAATATAATAGCTTAGCAATTTAATCCATCATACATTTTAATCAAGTCATTCTGGACAGACTAATACCAGCACTAATTATTCGCACATTAATGTAATTATGTATACTTACAGATTCAGTCAATGCTCTTACTTACTGCACATGGAACGTAACATATGGAAAAAAAAAGCGCTAGCTAAATACAAGTGGGTCAAAAGTTCGGACATAATGGTTGCATTAGAGCCCCGAAACGAAGTTTTTTTTTGTAAATGCTTGGATCCACAAGTTTTGGAATGGGTGATATAAAATTAATCGTAAGCTTGTTGACATACTAAACATTTGTACAACATATATTATTGTGGCAGCTTTGGCTAATATCTCACTTTATTATTATTATTTTATAATTATCAATGTCTATCAAAAGTGAATTTTAATATCACATTAACTGACGTGTAAATGCATAAAAATATATCCAGTAGCTTATCTAACTGTCAGATTCAATGATTATGAATCGATTTATAGGAATATTAAATATAAAACCTGCATATGTGTTTAATATTGGAGTGACAATAATTGCTAACATTCTAAAACATCTTTAATTATATAAGTTGATAATTTTATTTACCCAAATACCTCTATATTTATTTCAGTCATGGTTTATTAAATTTTCGTATACTGCTGTATTTTAATTTAATGAACGACAGGTAATGTGGTGAATTTTTAAGTTACCAACATTTGTCATATGATCACATAGAGATTGAAGACGATAATTTAGAGATTACTGCTAACAACACATCATTTGAAAAGGTTAACGAGTTTTAAAAATTCGGCACAATGTTAACAATAATGGAAATTAGGAGGAACGCATACTGTCGGTAAATGCACACTATGATTTGGTCAGTAAGCTTCTAACAGATTGTCTGCTGTCAAGGAATGTAAAACTCAGAATTTACTTAACAATAATTTTACCTGTTGTTCGTTACGGGTGTGAAACGTGGTCTCTTAGTTTAACATAACAAAAATAAATTTAGGGTGTTAAAAACAAGAACCTTAGGAAGATATTTCATCTAAGAAGGGATGAAGATATTAAGTAGTGGAGGAGGTTACATAATGATAAGTTAAATACTCTGTACTCATCACAAGATATGTCAATGAAATCTTGCAGATTACGGTGAGTAGGACATGAAGCGTGAATGGAAGAATCTAGAACCATATTCAGGGTACTGACTGGGAAACCCAATAGGAAGAGACCACTGGGAATACCTAGACGCAGATGGAAGGATAAGATTAGAATGCACATGGAAGAGATAAAGCGTAATGAAGTGGACTGGATAGAACTAGCTCAAGATTGGGATAAGGTGTTTGAGGGAAATTGAATAGAACTAGCTCAAGATAGGAATAGCGTGTGATTAGGGGAATTGGATGGAACTGGTTCAATATAGGGGCAAGTTGTTATGAGGACTGAATATAATTAGCCAGAGATATGAGTAGGATGTAGTGAGGTGGACTGGATATGGGTATCTCAAGATAGGGAGAGAATGTGATGAGGTTAACTGGATATAACTAGCTCAAGATAAGGATAGGGTCCAGTGAGGTGGACTGGATATAACTAGCTCAAGATAAGGATAGGGCCAGTGAGGTGGACTGGATAGAACTAGCTCATGATAAGTATAGGGTCCAGTGAGGTGGACTGGATAGAACTAGCTCGTGATAAATATAGGGTCCAGTGAGGTGGACTGAATATAACTAGCTCATGGTAAAAAATATGGTCTAGTGAGGTAGACTGGGTAGAAATAGCTCATGATAAGGATAGGTGTCGTACTTTTGTAAGCGTGGCAATGAACTTTATGGTTCCTAATGGGATAGAGTAAGTATATTAGGATATAGAAAGAACAAATGATATATATATATATATATATATTTGTGTGTGATGTGAGTTTACATTCTTAACGTATACTCTAAGCCTATAGTTTCCAAACTTTGGTACGCGTACCACCAGTGATACGAAAAAAATATTCGCAGTGGTACGCCGTGAGAGACAGACAAAACAAGCAAATTAATGTTGTAAAAAGATGGGGCCTCATGAACTCTTATAAATACATTCGGATCAAGTCCAGCCAAAAGTAAAACAGATTCAAACAGTGACATGGAGGGTTGACAACACTGATTCAAGCTCAGACAACGGGTGCAGCTGCGTAGTCTGTGTTATGATGTCCCTGCGCACCAATAAAAATGTACCGAAATAGTAAATATTCAGAATCATCTCAGTGGTAATCTTAATACACAAATTTTTGTGGAGGTGCGCCATTTAAAAAGTTTAGGAACTATTGATCTAAAATAAAGTAAAATATAAGTTTAAATACAAATAGGGAGTGGAATCAGTGGTTTATAACTTTAAACCAAGGCTAGAGCATCAGGAGGATAATTTTGAAGGAAATGTATCAGTATTAATTGTCAGTTAAAAAGTATATAACATTTGATTAAAAAAATTGTCAACGAAACCAATCTTGACTATACCTCGGTCTCGTATTTCAGAGTCTGGCGTTATAACCTCTCACCTAAACCTGCCGGTGAAATGTTGTTCGTTACGGGTGTGAAACGTGGTCTCTTAGTTTAACATAACAAAAATAAATTTAGGGTGTTAAAAACAAGAACCTTCGGAAGATTTTTCATCTAAGAAGGGATGAAGATATTAAGTAGTGGAGGAAATTACATAATGATAAGTTAAATACTCTGTACTCATCACAAGATATGTTAATGAACTCTTGCAGATTACGGTGGGTAGGACATGCAGCGTGAATGGATGAATAAAGACCCATATTCAGGGTACCGACTGGGAAACCCAATAAGAAGAGACCACTGGGAAGACCTAGACGCAGATGGAAGGATAACATTAGAATGCACATGGAAGAGATAGGGTGTAATGAGGTTGACTGGATAGAACTAGCTCAAGATTGGGATAAGGTGTTTGAGGGAAATTGAATATAACTAACTAAAGATAGGAATAGTGTGCTATGAGGGGGACTGAAAAGGACTATCTCAAGATAGGGATAGCGTGTAATTAGGGTAATTGGATAGAACTGGTTCAATATAGGGGCAGGTTGTTATGAGGACTGAATATAATTAGCCAGAGATATGAGTAGGATGTAAGTGAGATGGACTGGATATGGGTAGCTCAGGATAGGGAGAGAGTGTGATGAGGTTAACTGGATATAACTAGCTCAAGATAAGGATAGGGTCCAGTGAGGTGGACTGGATATAACTATTTCATGATAAGGATAGGTGTCGTACTTTTGTAAGCGTGGCAATGAACTTTATGGTTACTAATGGAATAGAGTAAGTATATTAGGATATAGAAAGAGCAAGTGATATATATTTGTGTGTGATGTGAGTTTACATTCTTAACGTATACTCTAAACCTATGGTTCCCGAACTTTGGTACGCGTACCACCAGCGATACGAAAAAAACATTCGCAGTGGTACGCCGTGAGAGCCAGACAAAACAAGCAAATTAATGTTGTAAAAAGATAGGGCCTCATGAAATCTTATAAATACATTCGGATCAAGTCAAGTCAAAAGTAAAACAGATTCAAACAGTGACATGGAGGGTTGAAAACACTGATTCAAGCTCAGACAATGGGTGCATCTGCGTAGTCTGTGTTATGATGTCCCTGGGCACCAATAAAAATGTACCGAAATAGTAAATATTTAGCATCATCTCAGTGGTAATCTTAATTACATAAATTTTTGGGGAGGTGCACAATTTAAAAAGTTTAGGAACTATTGATCTAAACTAAAGTAAAATATAAGTTTAAATACAAATAAGCAGTAGAATAAGTGGTTTATAACTTTAAACCAAGGCTAGAGCATCAAGAGGATAATTTTGAAGGAAATGTATCAGTATTAATTGTCAGTTAAAAAGTATATAAAATTTGATTAAAAAAATTGCCAACGAAACCAATCTTGACTATACCTCGGTCTCGTATTTCAGAGTCTGGCGTTATAACCTCTCACCTAAACCTGCCGGTGAAAATTTTATGCCAATGTATTTCGTGTTTACAAAACAGGTAAAATATTATGTCTTACATGGTCTACCCCTTCCTTTTAATCCACACACTCTACCTTCATATATTTGCTTCATCACTTGATCCACACTCATCCTCCCAACATGACCAAACTAACGTAAGCTGCTTCTTTCACATTTACCTCTTGGATTACCTTTGAAACCGCACTACTTCATCATCCATTCATTAATGAATATATATATATATATACACATTTTTTGTGATACACATTGATAAGATTTTACCATATTATTATTATTATTATTATTATTATTATTATTTTAAAAGTATTGATATTACCTATCAAAAATTACAGCTGCAGTTTACACAACTTAATGAATGAATACATTAAAATAGATCTATTAACTTTTCTGTCAGATATGTTCATTGGTTAGAAAAAAAAGAATGTAAACAGACAAACGGAGAAACTTAAATAAAAGCATAATATAATTTTTTGAGTTCAAGGGCCCAAAAAAGCCAAAATCCATCCTAATTTCGAGATCCCCCCCCTCTCCAATAATCACAACTTTTCTATTTGATAAAGTAAGATAAACAAAAGTAACACACAATAAAAAAGTTAAAAAACAAACCAACACTTTAGCTTTGAAATATTTCATTCAAAAAACACACAATAAAAGTAGTTAATTAAATAGTATAGAATCACACATTATATAATATATTTGATATTTATGCATGCCACTGAACACACCTACATTCTCACTAATCAAAGAAAGGGAGACAAACCCAAGGGCAAAGTTAAACTAGTTTGTCAAAGCCCCTCCACAAGCCCCCCCAAAAGAAAGTGAGACAAACCCAAGGGCAAAGTTAAACTAGTTTGTCAAAGCCCCTCCACAAGCCCCCCCCCTCCCAATTACCCCTTAAACTAGCTTGTTTTGACCTTCCGATAACCTCGTAAAACGTCCTATTTTATTTCCAACTTAAACTAGATTACTGCGTAACGAGATTAGCAGGTCGCTAATCCAATGAGTTCACATTGTTGACGATTGTGTGAGTGAGAGGGAGTGAGCTGGAGGGGACGAGGGAGGGCACTTGTTTGCCCACATTTCACATACGTTCACTAGTTGCAAAGGTGAAGGGGGAGGGGTCATAAAGGGTAAGGAAAAATTTAGTAAACAATCAATCCGTGTATAGGTAAGTAAAAAAGACCGAAGCAAACAATTAGTGATCACTGATTACCGAAAGCAATTTATTTAAAAGAAAAAAAATGCATTTGATTAAAAACTAATATAGCCACTTTACTTCAAATTATATTTACCGTATAGGTAGAAAAGTAACACAGTACAATTAAAAAAAACTCTGACATTTAATTGAAAACTCTTTGATCAATAAATACACTTCCTGTTAGAGTAAGCTCTAATAACACTTGAATGACAAATTGTGCTATATGAACCAGATAAAAAAAATCACTAAGCAATAAAACTATTTTTGGTTTATTTACTCAAATTAAATATATTTACTTACGTATTCAGGCTTAAAATAACTTTGGGATTGAACAACGGTACTAGTATGAAATACTTCACCCTTGTCGAACCTTGTAATACTACGTGTAAATGGATGTCTATGACAAGTTGACATCACATATATCAAGGCGTTTGTATTTTTTTTAAAATTAACCACTCGTGGCAGTAAATATTTCAGATATTTAATCTATGGGTACAATTTAAAGAAGGGAATATTAAGAGAACTAATTAAAACATACATTTAAATAGGGTTTGTAGCCGCACCTTTTAACTAATATAGTAACATAACTTAATTATATTATAACTCTTTAATAAATTGTGCAATCGTGATGTATTTAGTTAATATTTTAAAAAAGATTTTAGCAATAAAAATGTTCTGGTTCAAGTCTGATATGTATCTTTAAATTTTTATAAGACTTAAAACTCTAAAAATTGGCCCTTACATTTCTGTGACTGTTTGTACCTGCGACTACAGCTGTAACGGTTTAATGTATTTAATTCACAAACTTGAAATTTATATGTTTTTATAATCTTGACCTAGGATCAAATCGTGTTTTTGATTCAGATTTATAATTAAAGATAATTATCTGATAACGATTTTGTACAAAATGTATGTCTACAATATTTTTTATATTGTAAGAATACTTCAAACACATATTTTTCAAAGAAAGTTTACTAATTATTGATTTTTGAAAATTTTAATTTATATATTTTGATGGGCTTATAATTTTTTCGTACCTTTGGAAAACGATAAGCCTATTTTGTAACTTATTTTTAATATATTTATTATAAATGTATTACACATTTTTGTCTTTATTTATATATTTAAAGTTAACTTTATTAATTATACTTATTTCAATTTTGAAACGAAGTTATGACTAAAGCATACTCATAGTCATGTATAACATTCACAACTCACCTATGTAAAGTATCGATAACAACTTAGTTTTCCGCGAATACAATTTATTTTACAAAGCAAACATTAACTAAACTATTACGCGTGGGTAAGTTTAATAATTAATATACTCTTTGTTTACAATACTTCTAAGTCAGCCGGTTTTTTTTCTACCCTCTTACACGAATGCCAAGTTAAATAAAACTACGCTGGAGCTATTTGAAATTCCAATCACAATATTGATTTCCGGAAGTTTGATGTTAAAAGTCTGGCGTGACGTCTATGTTTGATCAGTTAATTGGTAAATTGGGTCGCCTGCTGACTCAAGTCCCCCTAATTGTTACCTGCGTCACCAAAAGGGCTGACCAAATTACGGTGGTATAATAATGAATATATTTCTAGACATGAACAAATGTTTAACTTTTATCTAAAAGAATATCGTTGTTTATGTGTGAACACATTTTAAATGTAGTGAAATCGTAGTATACTCATATCTATACTATAAAAAAATTGCGTCAAAATTAACACAACTTAAAATTATTGTTACTGTATATCAGAAATGATAGTTGAAGATAATATAAACTGACGTATTCATATATTAAAATATTTGTTACCTTAATACTCGTTATTGGCTATGAACATTTTCATCACGCTAACGTTGTGAGTATTAGGAATATTTAATTTAGAAGAAGCTTAATATAATGTACGTGCAGGGAGATTGGAAAACCGTAAATAAAAATTACCCTCAGGATATTTCGCCAACATTTTGATCCTTACTTTTCTGTCTCCGACAAACAAGACCAGATGAGAGAGACAACTTTACCCGCGTGCCCACCATTCCGGGTCAATATGTTGTTTATGTATAGAAAATAGTAATAGATATGATCAATGTAACCTACAATATCTAAAGCTATTCAAAACATGTAGCTTCAAATAAAGTAGACATGTCTAGCCTTGTCTAAAACATACATACACACACGAATACATGCATACATACATGCATACATATATACACGCATACATGCATACACGCATACATGCATACACGCATACATGCATACACACACGCATACATACATACATACATACATACATACATACATACATACATGCATACACGCATACATTGTGAAAGAAATTAATCCAGTGGGCAATTTGGCACTGCTTGTTTGTTTCAAAAGACTCAACGTCGTGTCAGATCGATGACGTTTAAATGCAGGGAGCGCTCTACATTCCGTAAAATAATTAAAAATTATCGTTCATTTACATCAGCTCCAAGATCCTAATTTGTTATTTATTTATGTGTTTTAAAATATTTAAATTTTAGCTTACGAACCGTGCCACAAAGAACGAGCTTGGTAGGTCCGCAGGTCAGAGCATGCTCGGTAATAGACGCCATGTAAACTATTATGATAGCATATTAAACAACCGCGGGCTTTAAACGTTGGAGGGGGCGGGGGGAGTGTAAAACAAACTTTTATCGACGTAATAGATGTAGATTTATTTAACATGGTACAAGGAAGCTATATTTGTACATCCAACGTGCCTGTTCGAAAGTAAATTTATAGCCAAGTCACGATACTGCTGTCGCCGATCGTATCCGATGACTCCCTTGGTAAACATAGAACACACACCCATCAACGAAATGGTTCTGCTGTAATTATTAATGTTTACTGGCAAACATGTACTCCTCTCTAATGTCCATGTTGAACTGGTGTGTAATAATTATGGTCAGTTATAGGTTGTGTGTTTGCATTTTTTTTAGCTATTGTTCCGATATATTAGTAATGAGTAGCTTATTCATAACTTTCTGAAATGTTGTGAGTCTTTTGTTTAAACTTGTCAGATTTTTAAAAATGTTATGTTAACACATCTAAATATAATTTATGTTATTCGGTGAATGTATGGACATTATTACAGACCCACCTCGGTGGCGCAGCTAGCTAATGCGCTAGATTCGTGTTGAGCTAGACTGCCGAGGACGAGGAGATCGAGGTTCGAATATAATTAGGGCAAACTGTGGGTGGTTTTTATTAAACGGTTTTCCATTTTACCTCCACGCTAATGGGGGCTCCCTTCCTCAATATTTAACCTTATTATTCCTAACCCATTAGCGTAATTAGTATTTAGCGTATAACCTGAACGAGTAGCAAGACGCGGTGCTAAGAATTATTATTATTATTTATTATTACTACCAGCTCCCGATAACATTAAAGAGTGGTGAAGGACATAAACATATATTGAGCTATATATATGAACTAAAATCACAGAAATTCTGAACTGTCACTGGGATTTACAACTCAATATTTGATTTGGACAGGTAAGTTTTTTAATATCGTGTCTTACTACGCATTCGGGATATAAACATAACTAATTACGAAAATGTGTTAGGGATGTAAAAGGTTGAATTTAGAAAAAGTTTATCCCGCATTTACGGAGAGGGGGAGAGTGGAAAATAATTTTAGAAAAAAAAATTTACCCTCCCTAACCCCAACGAGAGTCTACCCTTGATTTCCCCGTCATGGGCAGTCCAATATTTTGAGAGATTAACACCTTGGACCATTCGTCTCCGAAATGGGTAGTAAGAAATTTGGTGCGATTTTTCAAATTGTATCCGCAGTTTTTATGTTTGCTTAGAAAGTGTTTTTATCTTTATGTATTGTACATAAACGATTAACAAAATATCAATTTATAGTAGTAGAGCTATTTTACTAGGTAGTTGAATAGAGATAGGATTTATTTACAGTAAATTTATAATTATTAATATTTTCCGATCAACTTGTGTTCTGACAATAGAGATATAAGTATTCCAGCTTTTGTCCGTGTCATGGATGGAAAAAATATGTTATCGATGAAATGGGGACTTATCCTTTGCCAATGATAAAGTATCGCCCGGTGGATTGGTGTCGTGTATTACGTGGGGTTAATTTAGTTTGTAGGTAGTGTAAAGTTAAAATAATTTGGTTTATAATTCCCATATTAAAAACCTTAAATAAAAATATCATAGTGTATACAAATATTGAGGTAAGTTCAAAGTAGTGCACATTGCATCAACTTTCTTTGAATAAAACACCTTTAGTATTTAAAAGTGTATTTATATATATACTTTTAATAAAACACCTTTAGTATTTAAAAGTGCATATATATATATATATATACTTTTAATAAAACCCCTAATGTGCACTACTTTGAACTAACCTAGATATTTGTATACACTATGATATTTTTATTTGAGGTTTTTAATATATGTATATTCTAATAAGATATATGTAAAGAAGGCAAAGGACAAATTCTCTTAAAATTACATATATTTAATATAGTATAATATATAGTAAAATTGGTGTATGTGGTGTTTGAACTATATTTGGTGGGCATCACTACTTGTGATTACACTTAGGAGAAATAGTAGAAACAAAACTTTCCATTGGTGAACTCTGACGGTGGCATTATGAGCTTTAAGCTCGAGATCACTAGGTGTGCTTGCAAATGCTTTCAGGATGATGATATATTAATTTTAAAAAAATGACACTACTTTAAATAATGACATTATCGAAATCCCTATAAGAGTTGGAGAAAATGCATAGAATACAACATTGAACAATCTAAATAAAATTGATCATTTATAGAATTGTATTACGTTTGACTACAATACAACAATACCATATCATTACAATTTTGCGTGGTTTATTTGTATTATATCAATGTTTCCATAACCCAATACTACCTATGGACGTCCTGGTAGATGCATTTCTAAAATTAAACCGATAAAGTAATAATAATAATACAAAGAATATGTATGCCTTTGATCTATATGTTATTCAACCAATGTTCCAAGTATCTTATTCCAAAAGAAGATTTAGAAAAAGTTTTCTCAAGTTCAAAGAAAATATTAATACATTATAATAAAAGTAAAAGGTTTGGCCATGAAATAGGGATTTATACAACATAACATTTAATTTTGATATAAAAGTTTAAGAGATCTAGAAATTAGTAGGAAATATGTTAAAGAGAAAATTAAAATCTTCACTTTTATCTTTCAAAATCGAAACTCACACTAGTTTACAAGTAAGTAAATCTTATTAATTCCAAGAGCCTTTTCTTTTTGTGTGAG
>CABFOV010011009.1:0-14683 GCA_902141375.1 Timema poppense
ATGAAATCTTAAAAAAAAATCGTCAGAAAATTTAATATACTTTATAACTATAAAATTTCATATCACTCGCATTATTACCATTTCTTATGTCTAAAAGTAATTAAATGAATTCATTAACCTAATTTTTACCCAATCGTAAAAAAAATATGTTAAGGATAGAAAAAAAGTTCCGTGGGGGAGTACGAGAAATATTACGATTCTCTCTTACATGGGGGTAGGGCTCGAAAATCATGACAATACCTTGACGTAATTGTAATATAAGGACGGCCCGTTAGGGGGTAATAAGGAAACTTGTATAGAAGATACTATTTCTTTACCTAAAAAAAATTAAACTCAAGGGATATTTTTAACAGTAGACTTTTTGAATAGTCATGAACCTTTTCCATTATCACTCATCAGTGCTCTATTATTATAGCTGTATGCCAAATGTTTTAAGCTTTAACTAAAGTTATTTAGGGCCTCGGGAGAAGAAAAAAACAAACCCTATCAACGCTGCAGACTTCCTCCCTCCCTTCACTCCCCCTCCTACACCACTGTCTATATATTATTTCTCAGACTCGTGCTGAGCTAGACCACCGAGGACGGGGAGATTGAGGTTCGAATCTCGGTCGGGTGAACTGGGGGAGGTTTTCCTAAATAATTTTCTAATCTCCCTCCACTCAAATGCGGGTTCACTTTATCTAAATTCAACCTTTCCAGTTCCTAATCCATTAGTGTAATAAGTACTTAAGCGTATAACCACCCGAATGGGTAGTAAGATGCGGTGCTAAATAATAAATACAATATTATTTCTCAGACGCTAGTGTCTTGAACCATTCTACATCGGTGCGCATGTTGGCAAAGTCGTCAGCCTCGTCTTGTCAAGTTTGTTGGTGGAAGGGAGGTCAGAGTGAAATGTGGCTTCCCCATTCTCCCTTCACGCAAATGCAGATATCGGAGAAACTATTAGCTTACACTTCCGTTAAATATTACCTTTTTAATCCCTAAATCTATTTATTAGCCTAATTAGTACACAAGCGTATAACCCAAACGGGTAGTAAGACGCGATGCTAAAAAAAAGTGCAACTGAAAATGAGGTTTGAGACACGGATTGGAGATCTCAGATCAACTTACATCTGATCACGACACTGATTATTGTTTGTGAAACCTGCTCTTACAATGCGTAATATTTAATAGTAGTTAGGCTAGTCTCTGTTTTCTATTTCGGTCAATGTCGCGATTGTTTGCGTTCGTTATAATGTTTTGTTAGCTTTAATGCTGAACCTGCCTACGGAGCCGTCTGGTTATTGTGCAACAAACAACCATTGTTCCACAAGGGAAGCAGGTTAACGTAATTCCAGTTATTTACAGTCTAATGGATGCTGATTACATTTAAGCTGTTTCCTGTGCGCATTACGACAGGTTTGCTTCGGATTGGACGTGTGTATAGTAACGCTACACTTGTAACTTCCTTAATAATACGACATTAGAGATTCACTTTATTTCAAATGTACACTATATTTTTTTATTATCGCGTTTTACCACCGTTTCAGGTTATAAGCATATATGATAGTTACTCTAATGGGGTAGGGATGAGGAAGAAAGTATATGCTTGGAAGGAGATTGGGAGATCATATAGGGAAAACCACCCTCAATAGACCCGACCGGGATTCGAACGCTGCTCTCCCTGTCTTCAGTATGACAATCTTTCACATGAGTGACGCCTTAGACCAGGGAGGTGCAAACTTACAGGAGGGTCAAATGAAAAAAAAAATGGCTAGGCCAAAGACTTCCATTAATTTATTTATCTTCAAAATTTGTTCTTGGCATGCACTTACCAGACTGACATGAATAATTTTATATACATTGAGAATGCAAACCAATAATAAATACCTTAGTGACTTGTTATGTTTTTAAATTCATCCAGGAAGTGTATATGATGGAATGTGAGATGAGTGAAACTGTAAGGTGATTCTCAAGAGAGAGAAATTAGGTTTTTAAAATTACCTTTCCTAAGTTTCATGGTTGAAAACATTATTATTATTATTAGCATAGCGTCTTACTACCCGTTCGGGTTATACGCACTTTCGCTAATGTGTAATGGCAGGGTGATTGTGAGATGAAATGGAGGACCTACAGTTTAACGTGGAATCCGAACCACGGTGGAGGCACTGGCATTCCCCATATTCACAAGATGTCTTGTCAGAGGTGATGGAAGGGTTTGGTAATAAGATAAATCTTTGCCGGGACCGAGGATTAAACCCCGGCCGCCAGCTTAGACGTCTTACACCTTACCCCTAGACCGCCAGGTCACTGGTTGAAAACACTTGTTCACATGAATATGAAGATGCAAACATTACCATATATTTTTGGCCATGGTGTACCAAGTTTGGAAATGTTTATTTAGCCCTGGTTTTATAAAACTATAACCGTTATGTTGTGTATTAAAAGCCTCCTTCATAAAGCAACACATTTTAATTATTATTTTATCTCAAGGGCCGGATTGAACACACTTGCGTGCCATAGTTTGACCACCCCTGACTAGAACATTCAGCCAATTAAACGGACTACTCACCATTTTCCATGATAGGTAGAAAGCTCACCTTGGCGGGTTCCAATATGGTACTGCTTTTAAAATAGGGTCATAATATAATCGGTCAAGGTAAAACACTACCTTTCAGGATGATCAGAAATTACACTTTGGACATTGGACAATTTGAAAATTATTCATGGTAGCTTTGAACTTTTTTGTTGTTGCTATTATTATTATTATTATTATTATTATTATTATTATTATTATTATTATTATTATTATTATTAGCACCGCGTCTTACTACCCGTTCGGGTTAAACGCACTTACGCTAATGTGTAATGGTAGGGTGATTGTGAGATGAAATGAAGGACCTACAGTTTAACGTGGAATCCGAACCACGGTGGAGGCCTGGCATTCCCCACATTCACAAGATGTCTTGTCAGAGGTGAAGGCAGGGTTTGGTAATCAGATAAATCTTTACCGCGAAACTTTTTTGTTAGCTTAAAAGTTAACAACACGGTTAAATTTTCATTCGGATAGCGAACATGTTTTATCACTCTGTCAAGGATGAATTAATTGAATAAATCTTGATTTAAATGTCTCACGTTACCAAGATGCAATCATATCCGCGTTAGTATGATAAGATCGGGATAAACGTGCGTGAAAGCAAGGTTGGTCAAGAAAAAACCTAGCTAATTTTTTAAAATACACATTAAATCTTTAAAAATGGCTTTTCGATTTGAGATAAATGTGATATGAGAAATGTAGGATACTCATATTATTGAAAAAGTGGTCATTTTAAATATTTTCTGGTGAATGAAAAATTATGAAAAAATATGTTTAGCTTAAAGGCTATCAAGACTTAATCTAATGGGTCGATGTTACTTGACGTGAATCCGCACTAGCGTGGAGAGAGGCTGTGAATACTACAGTGATAAATCATATGTGCAGAATAATTCCCAGTGCACACTGCTGAGATTCGAACTGTGACCTTCCCGTTACTAGCAATTCACTCTATTACGAGCCTATCGCTTTCAACTGCTTTATCATTATTGCGTGTGTTAAAACAACTCAACACTCGCTTCGGTGACCACATGGTCTAAGGCGTCCATCCAGCTGCACTATTCTAGACGGTCATTGACGGGGAGATCGGAGCTCGAATCCTTGTCGGGTGTTGTGAGGGGGTTTTCTATTAAATTGTTTCCACTCTGTCCACGCAAATGTGGGTACACTTAATTTAAATTCAACCTTACTTATTCTTACTACATTAGAGTAACCAATAAATGTGCGTATAACCCGTACGGGCTGTAAAATGCGGTGCTAAAAAAACTCAAGTCATACCAGACTGTCAGTAAAAAAAATTGTAGGAAAAAACTTTTTTTTAATAATATTTTTTTTGCTGTCATTATTGAAATTTTTTACTATAAAATTAGTGCTTTCTTATAAGTGTTGCTACAATCTTTCAAAAGTGACAGCTGCAGATCTTTAGACTTGACGTATGGATATATGAATATATTATAGTTCTCACAATATTTGTAACTGTCCGATACTATCCTTGCCAGTGGGTGAATCGGCGGTCTAGGGGTAAGGCGTCAGACCTCTGTGTTGGGGGTTAGGGATTCAATCCTCGGTCCCGGCACAGATTTATCTGCTTGTCACACCCTTCCTTCACCTCTGACAAGACATCTTGTGAATGTGGGGAATGCTAGGCCTCCACCGTGGTTCGGATTCCACGTTAAACATGTAGGTCCTCCATTTCATCTCACAATCGCCCTACCGTTACATATTAGCGTGCGTCTAACCCGAACGGATAGTAAGACGCGGTGCTAATAATAATATCCTTGCAAGTATGTGTCTATTATAATTTGATATACCTGCATCGTTGGGCATGCGGACTAAAAGTCAAGTTCATTTTGTCAGGTTTGCCGATGATGGAAAGGTTGGGTCTCGAATCCCGGACGATTGTACTAGGGGTAGTTTTTTCCTATATGTTTTTCCACTTTCCTTTCACTTTTTAACTAGGACAGCCATTCCCGCTCGGGTGGTCACATGGTATAATGCTGCCGATGATATCAAGGTTCGAATCTTGGTTGGGTGTACTGAGGGTGGTTTTTCCTACATGGTTTTATACTCTGCTTTCACGCAAATGAGGGTACTATTGTTCTATATATAAAACCTTCCTAATCCTTAAAAACCCTAGTTTAATTAGTGCACAAGCTTATAACCTGAACGGTTAGTAAGACACGGGTCTAAAAAAACAAGGACAGCCGATGCTAGAATCCACCCAGATATTTTTTTATATAAAATGCGTTACTTCATCTTTTTTCAAGCTGCTATCCGCGGAGTCCGTGGGCTCCATAATGCAGTTTAATAATATTCTTTATTTGTTTTTCACACTATAAAATAACATACGCCATTTTTTTTTCATCTCTTAATAAAGGTCATTTGCCAAAGGCGCCATAACGTGATGTTTTCAGCTTGTTTTATTACTTTTAGGCTTGTAAAATTTAATTGTCGTTGTTAAATGTTCATGATAATATTAATGTAAAAAAATCTTATGAGCGTTCTAGCTTGTATTTTTTCTGGTCCAAAGGAACCTTCGCTCTAAACAGTTAGGGAACACCAGCTTTACGTGATCTAACATTCAAAAAATCTGCTCGCTTGTGAATATGTTTAAAAAAAACCTCCACTACACACTCGTTCTTAAATTGTGACAGTCTATTGTAGTTTATTATAGAATTTTCAAAGAATCATTTATCTCTAAACTAACTACCCCATGGTATGTTTTTATTATAAAAACCGGCATATTATTTAAATAATTAGTTATATGAATCACTTTTCACTTATAGATTTTCAACAAAATCGATTTAAGATATTCTCGAGAAATTTTCATAAATAAATCAATAAACTAAACAAACCCATGCATAATTCTTTTCTACAAGTAAAATATTAGGCATAGATTGTTTTTCTAAAATAATTTTACTCACTCACCAAATATAAATTTCAGACAAAATCGATTAAGTCATTTTCTAAAGGTTTGAAAATTCTAAAGAATAATTTGTAAACTAAGTACCCTTAATTTTAAGCCTAGAATCAAAATCGCTACTCTTCTTTGAGGTATCTATGACCAATTAACATATAAAGGCTTATATATAAAATTGAAACAAATTGCATCAAACCATTTTAAGCCTCGAAGGTACAGACTTAAACAAAATAGTAAGACCCACTTTTTTGGTTTGGGGACTCACTCATAAGTGTCAAGATCAACCATGTTCATGATTTCAGTACTTTATTTATACGAGAAAGTAAATTGAAGTAGGATAAGGTGTGGCTGAACAAAAAAAAAAAATTAGAGGATTTCACTCACACTCGTCTGTCGCCATGCGTGATATTTAAATGAACATTCATTCACATTGTAAGTTATATCCAATGTGTCATGGTGTTTGAAGAGGAATTCATTTCACTGGATTGTTAATTAATTTTAGTTGTGCATAGATGAACACCTATTGATATGGTAATTATGAACCATCGCCAAGTGGTCGTAACTTGTTCATTTTTATGTAGAATACACTTTTCTCTCCTGTCACGTAGGGCCTTTCTACGAATACTATCCGTAAATAGGTGAAAATAGCTGCTCAAACATGACTATTCGACCAGTAATATTTTCATTTGTTAAGTTTTCACTTTGTCAGTGTGTGTGTGTGTGTGTGTGTGTGTGTGTGCGCGCGCGTGCGCCTATGAAAGTTATATTTAATCAAATATAAAGAGGCGACCCGAACACTCATACTAGATTAGTCTTTCTTTGTATCTAAAAGTTTAAAAAAATACCAAAAAAAATACTCGTATTTTTTTAAAAGGTTTGTCAAGTCCACAAACCAAGACACATTTTACTTGGAGATGGCATTACTATTTTTAATGTTTTACAAATTTAAATAAATACAGTTTCAAGTCTATTAACGTGTGAGTTTATCTTCATTTCGTCATGTGCACTGTATCTACTTGTCTGGGCTACTCGCATATTTAAATGAGTAGACTAGGTATGAATAAAGAATAATGCACCCGCATTTTCGTAAACGAATGTTTCTCAAACCATTAGGAATACAAGTTTTAGTACACTCAGTCGGGATTCGAGACCATACTTTCCCGTCAATGACAGACCAGCTAATTTCGTGGAGGTGTAATGTAAAATAATTTAGGCTAAAAATACCCTCATTACACCCAACCGGGATTCGAACACCTCCAGTAGCTCCATGGCCTGTTTGGTTCTGACTGACAGCTCACATTTGACAGCTGAAAGCTTTGAAAAATTACCAGACCAAATTAAGTATCCCTACGCCGAACCATATAATCTGCCAAAAAAAAATGTGTTTAGCGGCTGTCACTTCTTATGGTCAAAATTTAGGTATATACCTAAATTTTGACTGTCAGAAGTCAGCTGTGAGCTGCCAGTCTCTTCCCTTCATCGAGTGACCAGTCTAATTCAAGAGTGGCGACTTATATCATTCGATCACTGAAGTGGGTACAATGTTCCTATAATTTTGTGATCGATTTTTAGTTTCATGATGGCGGCCGCTCTAAACTGTTTTATCCCAAGTGTTTCGAATTTAAAGCTCTAAACGCTAGATAAGCAACTCAGTTGTATTTCTATAAATTTTGACATCTATTTATTATAGACTTTCTTTTTTTTGCACTGCGTCTTACTATTTGTTCGGGTTATACGCTTATGTACTAATTACGCTAATGGTACTAAGGTTAAGGAAGGTTATATTTAGAGGAAGTGCACCTACATTTTCGTGGAGGGAGAATGAAAAAAAAACTATTTTGGAAACACATTTCTCAGTACACCCCATTGAGATTTGAGCCTCAATCTCCCCTTCATCGGCAATTTAGTTTACTATGAGAGCAGCGCCTTATACCATGCGGCCACCAAAGTGAATGATGACATCTAAAACACGTGAACAACTTTTATTGAATTTAATGAGCTATTGAATGGAGTATTCAATTGTTTTCCGTCTAACTTAATCACTAAGGAAAAATATCAACTTCATATCCAAGGAAAAATTATGGGAGAAATCAATAGGTTACATCTGCGAAATTCTGGCATTTTAAAATTACTTAACTTAAATACATGAAAGGCTCTACTGTTCCCATAGTATTATTTATTTGAGGCATTTAACGCGCATTTTATGAACCAACTGATTATATCAGTACACGAAAATTTATATGAGTGAGAGCGAAAGGGTCCATCGATTTTGTAGGGAAAGTTATTTTCACATACAGTAGCACCATGGCTTCTTTGGTGATAACTGAGAGCTCACAGCTGACGTCTGACAGTCAACATTTAGGTTTATACCTACATTTTGACCGTCAGAAGTGACAGCTGCTAAACACATGTTTTTGCAGGTCATATAGTTCGGCGTAGGGATACATAATTTGGTCTGGTAACTTTTTAAAGCTGTCAGTCAGCACCAAAGAAGCCATGGGGCTACTGTACCTCCCATGGTTCTTTCACATGCCACAATTGGCATGGGGCCGTCGGCTTTACTTCCACTACGAAGGAACTTGTGCTGCGAATTTTTATCGCTCAAGAAAAATCCGTTGACCCCGGTCAGTTTTGAACGCATGAATATTGGGGACGGAGGCGAGCACTTTACCCCAAACCCACGGAGGTCGACTATATAATATTGAAGTATTAACATGTTGGGGTCGGCATCAGACAGGGGAACATGGACGTTAATAACACTTTCAGCCATTAAGCGCTATAATCGATACGTCAGTTTAATAAGATAATTGGAATCGCTATTATAGCGGTTTTGGGAATTAATTTTTTGGTGTTAACGTTTTCAGGAGAAATTAAACAGAAGTATAAGCGTTACATTTCAATCACATTCGTTTCATTTAAATAGTTGGGAAATTTCTCGGAAATAATGGAAAGAACATTTTTCCTGGACAACTAGTCATTGCCCTTGACTTTGATATACGCTTCGTGGCGGATATGCCTCATAAACTGGTAATACCTGTCAAGCAAGACTTTTGTGTTGGCAGGAAGCTCGCTTGGTAATCGCTATAACCTGTTGAATTACCTTTGATACAGTAGCCCCATGGCTTTTTCGGTGATAACTGACAGCTCACAGCTGACGTCTGACAGTCAACATTTAGGTGTATACCTAAATTTTGACCGTTAGAAGTGACAGCTGCTAAACACATGTTTTTGCAGATCATGTGGTTCGGCGTAGGGGTACATAATTTGGTCTGGTAACTTTTCAAAGCTTTCGGCTGTCAACTGTGAGTTGTCAGTCAGTCAGCACTAAAGAATCCATGGGGCTACTGTAGTTGGCTGACAAGATTTTTTACTGACGTCTCTCTTTCCCTCTTGGGCTTTAACACAATATTTTTTTATTTTATTTAAAATATTTCAGTACTGGAAAGATTTAAAACGTTGATTGAAGCTTGTCTCTTTTGAAACGCTCGTTGGGAGGTGGGCTTTTATAAAAACTTCTCTCACTGTTTAACCACGCAGGCTATGGCATCAGTCAACTTCGTATGGTCTAGCTTGCTAGTAATGAGGAGGTTTGGGCTTAAATCACGACCGGAGGTATAGGGGGACATCTCCCCCCTAATGCATTCTACCCCCTAGCAAGGGTATATATACTCTAACAATTATTTTTCTCACTTCCCATTGGTGTAACTTTGCGGAAATAGCGGACGATTAGTAAGACTGCAAAAAACAATGGACATAAATAAAGTTTGATTCATAACTTTGCTGAAAACACAGAACCTAATTTGTTTGAGCCACTTAACATACAATTCACACGCTCGCATACATGTGTGTTGACCCATGTTGCTTTACACATAAAACTAGTAATAGCTGATAAATTAACATGTTCGGTTTTCGAGCGAACAAACAAATCATTTACGTTAGTTTCAACCATGGATTTTTTTAAAATGTTGTTTGGTTGCTGCGACACAGCTTAACGTAAATCAAAACGCGCTCATTATGTTTAATGTGTTATTTCAAATCGGCTAAACAGCCTCGCCTGTCTTTTAGTTTAGTCAGCGCATGTTTATGGAATAAAAGCCTTTTATTTCTGAATCTTAATTTGATTCTCACGAGCAGATCAGCAAGGTGCAGAACGGGTAGAGCTGAAACTTTTCTAGTCCGTGCCGAGCGGTTCAAACTTAAATCTTGAGATTGGTTTAGAGTTCGTCATGTTGACCACGTGTCTGCTTCGCTCTGTCGAGGAACTAGGAATCCATAGTAAACCTGTTGAATGTTGGACTTAAATAAAGGCTACACCGAGAAGTTGCCGGGTTGGCTGATAAGTCTTAATTATTAAAGAATATTTCCTCCAGTATCGCTAGTGTATTTAAAAACCCTACTATTGTAAATGTTTCCCAGACTATCACAAAACTTGTCCTTCCCTTTCTCTCCCCTCTCAGCTAACACGTGATCTTGAATCAAAGGACGAATAAAATATATGGGATAGTAAGACGTGGGGCTCTCTATGTCTGGCTATCCATTCCAACTTTGACCATCTATCGAACGAGTGCAATTGTGAGAGATGAAACTATCCATTTGCTGGCGGGTTTTTTTTCTAGATACTTACATACAACAGTAAACCTGAAGTTCTCTCAAAAGTTGACTGTGTGGAAGGTCACATCATAGGTCGGTGGGATCAGTGGCCCCACGTGGGGGGAAAGGTGGTTTTGCGTGTCCGGAGCAAGGACCCCCGACCATGAAAACAACCGTCAGATTTTTTTTACCTATCACACAATTATCTCGCTTGTCCCCATGCTAAATCAAAGTTCACCTCCACCCCAATCTCCAACTCTCCTCCAATTTGGAGCTTTTTTCCCTATCACAAAGGCAATACTAATGGTACAATCGTGTGTGTATGTTTGTACAGGATGACCACTGTCTGGCCAGGGGAGAAGCTTGATTGTTCGGCTCTACAAAGAATATATCATATCTTTATTATCTCTTCTTATTCAAGCTGTTTTTAATCTTGGCTCCTCCTTTAGTATTCATTCGGAAGATTGGTGGGCAGCAGCTCTTCATGCACCCCAGTCTTCAACCAATCTCTTATTGTGTAGGTTCGGAAACCCTTCTTCACTATCGGATTGATTTATTCCATTGTCAGACTACCCCCTCCTTTTCCTTCCTTAAAGCCATCCGAAGGAAGTTGTGCTACGGATTTTTATCGTTCAAGAAAATGTGTCTACCCCTGTTGGGCTTGAACCCATAAACATTGGGTCCTAAGGCGAGCACTTCACCCCAAGACCACCTAGGTCGACCACATATGATTGAAGTAGCCTATTAACATGCTATCGGGTCTACAGCAAATTGGGAAACTCTGACTTTAATAACACATTCAACTACCAAGCGGTGACCTGGTGGTCTAGGGGTAAGGTGTCGGACTTCTGTGCTGGCGGCCGGGGTTCGATCCTCGGTCCCGGCACAGATTTATCTGATTACCAAACCCTTCCTTCACCTCTGACAAGACATCTTGTGAATGTGGGGAATGCCAGGCCTCCACCGTGGTTTGGATTCCACGTTAAACTGTAGGTCCTCCATTTCATCTCACAATCACTCTACCATTACTTATTAGCGTAATTGCGTATAGCCCGTACGGGTAGTAAGACGCGGTGCTAATAATAATAATTATTATCTCATTTGATTTTTTGACAGTATTATTTCTACCGCCTAGCATTAATACAGTGTAGGTACTTTAAAATAATATTACCCCAAGTGAGTTGCTAGTTGGACATATTATTTTGTTCACCCAACTAAATCATATTTTATAGCTTAGTCTACTGTATAAAATGTCTAATTTAAAAAATTGTGTGTTGCACCCAATACAAATTAATGTATTATTATTATTATTAATAATATTGGATTTGAACCAAAAGGTTTTCAACAGAATGACTAATTATTAAAAAAATTTAGACGATTGATTTGTATCCCAAATATAATAGTTGGTTTTTTGTTTGTTTTTTAAATTGCTTTTTTTTTTAATAAAACCTAGGTGGGTTATTTTTGGTTCTGGGAATAATTACAGCAACTCTGGTTAGTAGAGTCAAATACATTGACGGGGTAGAATAACCTTATTTTATTTTCCCTAGTTCCCGTAACTTACTGTGAGACACGCGTACAAATGAATCAATCTGGTATAATTTTGTTTGATGACGAAGGGAGAGGGAGGTTAGATTTTAGAACCCCCAGGTGATTTTTCCTCGATTGGTTTCCCACTCTCCTTCCATGCAGATTCGGCCACACTCCCTCGTCATCCTTACCCCATGAGTGTTGATATGCGGATAGACCGGATGGGTAGTAACACACACAACACGGACAGAGGAATACTTCCCCCATTATTTCATTCTTTTTTTTTTTTCCTCCCAACACGTCGGTTCCTCTCCTATTATGTCGCGCCATTGTTTAACATTCTTCATGGTACTGGCTAGTGCTATTGTTTTCTGCAGATGTTGCGCGAGATAAGCATTAGTTCAAAGCATGCCCAGGGCTGGACGGGCGAATATGGTCGAGCTCTTCTGTAAAGGAGTCCTACATAGACAATCACGTGTGTGTGTGATTGACATGCTTACTACTATCTCTCTGACACTATTTCATACCTAGCCTCCATCATTAATACATAATGTCCCAAAGACCCGCTTGTATACAGTTCAGTTTTCATGGGAAGAATATTTTCTGACAGCCAAAAAGGTAACCACAGTCAGATATATCTACATAAGAAGCTCGTTATTTGGAAACTCGAAGCTCATAGAAAGTTAAGACAACTTTTATATTATTAACTCAAAACATATCTCTACGTTGCTAAATTTTAGTGACTTTCAATCAATGTTTGTGGTCGAAAAAGAACTTTTTATAGAATTTAGGGCTGGAATGTCCCGATTTGTTCTGCGTAAAAAGGAGCATAACACAAATTGGGTCACCACATCTTCCGATCGTTTNAATTAAGGCTGTTCACACAGCAAAATATGCAAAATGTTGTTGCTTAATTTAGTTTTAAGAGTTTCTGACCGTTAATAACTTTGATTGATGCGGTGAAAAATAACTCCTAACCTATTATAGGAATCGAATTGCCATTCAGTGGAAGGCCCTGTTTGGGAGGGTTCCGGTGCTGTAATTCAGGCCACCCTTATTTAATTAGTCCATAATGCCTCATGCACAAGGGTAAGGTTTTCGTATATTTAATAGCTATAGGGCCTACTTTACCTATATTTGAGGTATTTAACGTGCACTATAGGAATCGACTGATCATATCACTACACGACTTATAGACTAACTCAAATCTAGAGCAGACACAACATCAAGCTCCCGACCGTTAATTCATCACTGAAAGGGAAAACCCACATTTCATCAATGATACGTTTTTTGGCCATGCCAGAAATCGAATCCAGGACTCTTAGATCAATAGACACGCCACCGACTGAGCTGAAGTGTTGGACAATTAAATAACTATATTTTATTTATCACTGCGTCTTACTACCCATTCGGGTTATACACTTATGTACTAATTACACTAAGGTTTCAGGAATAAGGAAGGTTGAATTTATAGGAAGTGTACCCTCATTTGTGTGGAGGCAGAGTGAAAAACCATTCAAGAAAAAACCTCGGTACACTCGACTGAGATTGATCCCCGATCTCCCCGTTTTCGGTAGTCTAGTCCATTGCGAGAGTAGCGCTTTGGACCATGCGGTCGCCTAAATGCGTTATGTTTGATCAATGTTTTAAATTTTGTTTTCGATCCCTTCTACATTATCTGTACTGAACTGCTGGCGGTATAAACTATATTTCTTATTTTTATGCACAGAAATTTACCAGTATGAGCCATGTGTATATCATAGGCCTGTTTAATTTAGTAAAAAAATAAATTTTTTTTTCAATGCACTCGAGCGGGATTAGATAAAAAATCTTTTCTCCCGTGTCAGGCTGAGAACACCGGTCAAGCTTGCTGCCATCTACCACTTGGTAAAAAGTGTAGCATATTTGTGTAGGGGAAATATTTTTGCATCCATCTACAATTTTTATGAATTATGTGACCTGCAGGGCGACCACAAGGTTTTCATGCGCCGCAGTAGTATTCTTTATTTTAATTTTTCTATCTATTTGAGGTATTTAACCTGCACTCTCTGGATCTACTGATTATATCACCACACGACTTCTAAACTAGCGCAAATCTAAAACATCCAGCACTCGGCCTTTAATTCATCAGTCATCACTGTGAAAGGGTAAACCCATATTTCATAAATTATAAATTTTGCTTGGAATTGAACCCAGGTCCTTTAGCATAATAGATGCTACCGACTGAGCTAAGGTGTCGGACAGTATTCTATATAATATTAATAAACTGCACCCCATGCGTGACGCAAAATAATAATTTAATAATAATAATATTGTGCCATAATGCCAGACAGAAATATTAAATTAAAAAAAGTAGTGCCCTTCTTACCTTCCTCTTAATATTTTCGGAAGTTTTTAATTACATATCAAAGTGATTCGCTGATAAAGCGACCCCGGATGTCATAAAACCATAAACGTGATTAATATGTTGTTAGTCAATTTATTTTAGTATATTCTTAATGTTAGATAGAATATATTGATGTATTTCTTTATTTATACAATTATTAGCTTATTTAATATAAATATTTTGTTTAAAAACTAAAAATTACAATTTGTTGGAATGCGTCCCTAGAACCTTTTTTGGCCTAGTCCTGATAAATTGGTATACGTAATATCTATTCTCGTAAAATGTATTAAATTGCTAAAAAAAAACATAACTATAAATACTTTTCTAGTGTCAACCGAGGCCAAAATGTTCGATGGAAGTGGGAAGTGGGAAGCGTGTTAGGAGGGTTCGAGTGCGAGTAGGCCTATATTATTAATTTTAAATTAGATTAGGTAAAAAAGCATCGTATGTGTTATAATTTTTAATTTAAATATTAAAACTCAACAAGTTTTTCTGCGTTTTAGATCAAGCTGTTTTCTTACCTTATTTGAGGGTTAATGACTCAAACATAACTGGCCGACTTCCTGCTCCACTACTAAGTCGGACAAGAGGACAAAGCTAGGGAATGATTCACACACTTGGACCCCTCGCACCTAAACCACTTTCACTCCTTCCCTAGCCGTTTATAGGATGGAGGCACCCA
>CABFOV010011010.1:0-14681 GCA_902141375.1 Timema poppense
TCCTTCAATATCCACATCTAGTATAGACACTCCTTCAATATCCACATCTAGTATAGACACTCCTTCAATATCCACATCTGGTCTAGACAATCCTTCAATATCCACATATAGTCTAAATGCACCAAGGAAATTAGGTCAAGGATTGCCAGGGACAAGGAAGCTTTCAACAAGGAGAGGTTACTGCTGACCAGCAAGTTGAGTTCGGAACTGAGGAAGAAACTGATGAAATGCTCCATTTGGAGCATCACACTATATGGAGCAGAAACTTAGACGAAGAGGAAAAGAAATATTTGGAAAGCTTTAAAATGTGTTGATGAAGAAGACTTGAGAAGATCAGGTGGACAGACAGGGTGACAAATGAAGAAGTCCTGAGAAGAGTGGGTGAGAAGAGAACCATTTTGGATGTGATTCTTTGGCGCAAAGCAAAGTGAATCAGACACATCCATAGGAGGAACTGTCTGCTCTGCAATGTAATAGAAGGTAGGGTTGAGGGAAAGAGGATTCAAATATTGGATGACTTGGAGGAAAGAAGAACACTCTGTGAGCTGAAGGAGGCGGCAGAGGAGTGGTCTAAGAAGGAATGGACCTGTTGTAATAATAATAAGATACCCATTGTATATCCACTTAGATTTAAATTAAACTTATGGTAAGTATACATTTAAAGCAGGATAGAAACACTCATCAGAAAACTGTAGGCCTCAAAGTTCTCAATTAAAACCAATAACTATGTAATTCTCAGATTCATCATCATCACTAAGATATTGTTGTTGCCTGTTCAAATTTGTGTTGTACTTATATTATCTGTTATTATTGTTTATATAAAAATGACTGACTGGTGTGAGTAAACCTGCTTGGAAGAAAAGGAGAGAAGGTTATCTAAGGTTGAGACCAGGGGGGTGTCTGTATCTGGTTATATATTGGTGAGTGAGTTCCCGCCTATGAAGCATTGCAACTAATGGGGAGGGCTCGTATAGCTCTAGAACTATAGCACGAGTCAAATTCTGCATTATAAGATGGGCATGAAGTGCCACTGGTTTGATAGGGTTGTCGCGGCTAGATCCAAAATGATGACCATTGTCTGAGCTCTTTTTTAGAAATGTCATAAAATCAAAATATTGTGAAAATTATGTTCCAATTATTCATGAAACAAAACCAGATTTAAATGAAGTAAATAATATTTTTTTTAGAGTTCACTTACGTTCCCTTTCATACTCTTGCATCTCCAGAGCTACGGATGCACCCTCTGAAGAGTTCCAGCTTGTAACATCTTGCTTGAGGTCACAGAAGGGTCCTATAGCTTGAGATATCAGTACCCTGTTCAGATCTGCGCGTTGGTACACCTGCAAACAAACATTATTATACGCATACACAACATATCTATCTTTACATAAAACCTCTGTTCACATTTTGAATAATATACATTATGTAATAATATATGGAAGGATAAATACACAGTAAATAGAGGTAAAGTAGTCCCATGGCTTCTTTGGTGCTGACTGACAGCTTTGAAAAGTTACTAGACCAAATCATGTATCCCTACACTGAACCATATGAGCTGCAAAAGCATGTGTTTAGCAATTGTCACTTCTGACAGTCAAAATATAATTTATATACAAGAAACATATATGACTGTTTAATTTATTGTTGACCTTGATATGTTGATGTTAGGCCTAGTATTGATTATTAATTTTTCCCACAATATTAATTTTTATTTTATTTAGCATTTAATCCCATATTAGTTTTTATTATTATAAATTAATAATTTTTAATAGATTTTATTATTATTTTACAAATAATTATTTGTTAATAGTATTATTAATAACATTATAAATGTGAAAAATCTGAATGTGTAGTATTACACGTAGAAAAAAAACACTGTCATTAACCTTTTAACACTATTACAACATTTTAGAAAACATTCTAAAGTAGTTTAAAATAAGGAGTGGTAATAATTAAAGTTATGACTTAGATAGAAAACTCAGGAATAGCTATAACCATCTTGTGAATGTGGGGAATGCCAGGCCTCCACCGTGGTTCGGATTCCACGTTAAACTGTAGGTCCTCCATTTAATCTCAACAATCACCCCACCATTACACATTAGCGTAAGTGCTTACAACCCAAACGGGTAGTAAGACGCGGTGCTAATAATAATAATTATAATTATAATTATAATAGTAATAATAATAATAAATAATAATAATTAACAATTAATAATAATAATTAATAATAATAAATAAATAATAATGATGATGATGATAATGATGATAATGATAATAATGATGATGATGATAATAATAAGAAGAAGAAGAATAACTGTAACCAAATATATAGATTTTCAATTTAATGAATTAGATAGTTTTAAAATTTGTAGATGAATTAAATAACTTGTAATATTCAAAATATTGATTATATTTTGCTTTTAATGAGCAACAAAATGTCATATATAAAAATGTTCAATAAATTGATATAACAATGAATTCAAACATGGGTTGATGACAAGTCTAAAATACACATATAACATATTAAAATTTAGTTATAAAACTTGGATACAACATATTAAGGACAAAAACAAAGTTTGAAGATCAACGGTGTTGTAAATTAGGTAATAAAATTGAATTAATAGGTTAGCATCTCCCATTGAAGTTTAATAAAGTAATGAAAATGTTCTTGTTACAACGTTTTTGAAGAATATAATAATTTTAAGGTTATGTATAAAAATCTAAGCCTTATCTTGGTTCAGTCCCATTATTCCTTGTGGTAATCCGCCATTAGAATGATGCTGATTTATATTCTTCCGACATGTTTCGGTATAAAAATACCATAATCATGGACAGCGCAAAATGAAATTAAAGAACCATGAAGAAAACTTGAGATTATGTTGTATGAAAATCTTGATAAATTACCATTATATTAATGGATTTGTAAAAGACACTTAATAAACAAACAAACAAACTTATCAACGTCGCTGTAGGGGATTATATTCACTACCGTACTCTTAAACAGTTGTAACAAAGTCTCTAATATAACTACAATAACTTTTAACTTGGAGTCTTAGCCTGCTATTTATTTAATCGACACTGGAGAAAGACTCCCAAGTACATTTGTAGTTAGATTTTTTTAATACTATAAAAATCCTTAAACTCGAGGTTTAGCTTAGAGGGCAACACAACACAATCTTGGGGTTAAAAGATTTATTTAATAGTCTTGATATACTTAAATTTTTAAATAATGTATATCGATCACTGAGAAAAACTTGCTATTTAATTTTATCACAAGTTTTAATGTTATATTAGATAAATAATTATTCTAAGATAACTAAAAAACAGTTTATTTTCCGAGGATAACACGCTCACACACCAAACTAATTAATATTCACAAAAGAACACATAGATTACTAAGTAGCTGAATTAATATTTAAAAAGACACTGTATTATTCAAATTTGTAATAAAATTATTATCTGTAGCATAGACATGCTTAAATACTCAACTATAAAATATTTTGTTTGCTTCAACTAATAATTTTTTAGACACACGCACGTGGTTTTATTAAATAGATTTATACGATAATTCACTGTTATAATGTCTATTTAAGATGGTTTGACTTTGGTTATGAAGTTTTCTTTTGCTGTTTAATTCAAATTAATTATTAAAAGCAAGAGAACGTTAAAAGTGGCCTTGTATGCTGAAAACAAATATGGCCACTGGATAGAAATTACGCTGCCAGTTGCTGACGTACAAAAAAAGAGGACCTTGTTGCTGATTGGGCGGCGAATGGTATTAATACTCGTGTTTACAAAATTAAAACTTTATATTATTTCACAAACATTTTGTATGTTTTTCCCTCTTTATTATCACAAACCATTTATTTATGTTAAAGATACGCGAGATCAGTTATGAAAATATTTATAACTGAATATAATACCATTAAATGTAAAATGTCACGTTCTATTTAACCTGTAATTGCCACAAGAGTTAAAATAAAAACTAGAATAAATTTACTAGATGTCCTTTTCTTAAATTTGATTATGGAAAATAAAATTATACTATAATCCTTGGGAAAGTACTGTTAGAAGTGATTGATAATAATAGTAATACTTAGCAAATGATAATTATTTACAAATATGTTGACAAAAGTTACTTTCAGACAATGTTGGCATTACTGATAGTATCTGCTAGCTGTCACGTAAAACCAAAGAAGTGGTAACGCCACTCAGGTTACGTTTTGTTTCTGCCAATGGACAAAGAGGTAAATTGACTGTCACCAATCCCTGATCTAGTTTCATTATATCGGAACTCATCAGGAGGGAGTATGAAATGTGTAACTCAACTTCCTAAAACGGGAAACTAAAAAACGCAAAGAGGAGAAAAAGGAAATTGGTAAAGAATGATAGGAACATGTAAAAGCAGTCATGTGTGTGATAGAATGAAATCTAGGTCAAGACCGCAGCGATGTCGTGTGAACTGTGTAAATGTTCCTCATTTCACTGTAAAGGTCATGATGGGTGTGTTTGTATCCATTGTAATGTTCAAGGCGGTGAACTCTTGTTTTGTTTCAAGTGAATGTGTTAAATACTGTCGGTAATATTCCTCACACACTTTATCCAAGGATGAGAATGCGGTTCTGAACTTTATCTCCGGCCTCCACGTCGGAAAGCCAATTATAACGTTTCACTGCTGCTCCTAGTTATTATTATTATTAGCACCGCGTCTTACTACCCGTTCGTGTTATACGCACTTACGCTAATGTGTAATGGTAGGGTGATTGTGAGATGAAATGAAGGACCTACAGTTTAACGTGGAATCCGAACCACGGTGGAGGCCTGGCATTCCCCACATTCACAAGATGTCTTGTCAGAGGTGAAGGAAGGGTTTGGTAATCAGATAAATCTGTGCCGGGACCGAGGATTGAACCCCGGCCGCCAGCACAGAAGTCTGACACCTTACCCCTAGACCGCCAGGTCACCTGCTCCTAGTTGTTTGCTCTCTACGACGATTCGATGCAGTGGCCTCTCAGTTGAGAGACAGTGGTTGTCATCTCGTGTATGTCCCTGTCTTAAGCTCAATTTAAGACGTTGGCGTTTCTAATATGATCTCCTTGGTCCATGTCCCAAAATGGGCCATTATGGCTATTATTAAAGTTGACGCTCAATACTTGAGACTCTCGATAATGAAACTTTTCTTCAATAAATGTATGCAATCAGTTTGATCTATAATTTTAAACTTTATTCTTATAACATGTCAAAGTTTCACTATCGATAGCCTCAAGTATTGAGCATCAACATTATTAACACCCATATTAGCCCATTTTGGGACATGAACCAAGGAGATCATCATGGCAATGCCAACGTCATAAAATCAGCTTAACACAGGGACATACACGAGATGACAACCACCGTCTCTCAACTGAGAGGGATCATCGTGGATGGCGTACAACTATGTATCTCATATAGTGTACATTCTAAAACAAAACACCATCAGATTAATTGAGGCCCCTGAGACATTAGAGAAATCACCGACTTGACTTGACTAATATTTCCTCTTCAGTTGTTGCGTATAATCCAACACCTCAGCTCGGTCGGTGGCGTGTCTGTCTACTGAGCTTAGGGTACCGGGTTATGTTCCCAGCATGGCCGAGAAATTTATCATTGGTGAAATGTGGGTTTAGTCTTTCCCAGTGATGAATTAACAGCCTGGGGACTGGATTTTGTGGCTGTCCTAGTCTAAGGTTAGTTTATAAGGTGTATGAAGCTATGCCAGGCCTAGAAAGCCGGTAGTGGACAATATATGGTATGAATACAAAAGTGACCCAGGCTGGAAACTGTAATGGATGTGATGAATATTATATATTAGGTTATGTGGAATAGAGCACTATGCTAAATCATGGTTTAAATTAGGAGGGATAGCCAGCACACTTACCTAGGTGATACTGGAGTAGACATTGTTTTGATATAACACTAAAAAACACACTAACACATTTTTAAGGACAAGCTTTCACTGTCACAGACAGCTTCATCAGAATTTTAAATATCTCAAGTTTGAAAACATTTAATACAATAATACATTTTTGATATTACACTTTCATTTTAACTTAAATTATTATTTTAGAAATGGACCAGGTAAAGATAGTAAAAAGAATCATTCAATTATGTAGTAATCTTCTTAGCTATTTTTATTCTCTTTGCTTTGCTATGTCCTGACCTGACCTGATGAAGCTGTCTGTGACAGTTTTTAGTGTTATATCAAAACAATGTCTAATCCAGTATCACCTAGGTAGGTGTGCTGGCTATCCCTCCTAATTTAAACCTATATGTTAGGTATGTGATGATGCTGACTGGTGAGAGTGAGGACTGCCAGGGAAGGACGTCTGGACCAGTGGAATGCAATGGTTATACAGAAGAGTGAAACAAGAGACCCAATATATGTGAAACAGAACAATATATATTAGCAAACCCAAGCATATATTGCACTACATTTATGTAAAACATTTTTTGAGTCTCGAATTTTATTCTTAAAGAATTAATGTCCTCATTTGTATGTCTATACCAATAAAAAAAATATCAATATTGGGTCCACAATGGTCAACACTTTGTCTTAAAATTTTGACTTCCTGTTAAAAATTTCGACATTTTATTAGGTGTTGCAAATCTTCATGCCATCTCATTGCTATTAAATTCCTCATTTATAAATGTTGACCAATAAAAAATGCCACTATTGAGTCTAAAATGGATATAGATCATTGTTGTACAAACATTTCTCCTTGGAGGTTTAAGGAAACATAACCTAAACTTTTTGAGACTTACTTATATTTATTACTCTATGGCATTGGAGAATTATTGCGTTAAAACTGAGGTATTATCTCTTTACAACTAAAGATCACAAAATTGTATTAATATATTTAGTATTTACCCATATCTCAGAAACTGTTGATTTTATAAAAATATATTTCATATAAAAGTTTTTTTAATATTAATAGTACTACAATTTTACAATGATAAGCTATTTAGTATTTCAAATAGTTGCAAAGATACGGAAATTTCTGATTCTGTAAAGCACCCTAAAAGTAATTTTCATGGGAAAATTAAAATAGCCATTTTATTTATAATCTTAATCAACGTCTAGATACGAATTTTAATCAAAATCATTAGAGCTGATTTTCTCTCTTTTTGCTTTTTATTAAATTACTCTTAATTTTGGGATTAAAAAGGACACACAGACTGAACGTCATTGCCAAAAACACTTTTTAGGGCTCGGGGTTCATGAGATGTTGACATCCATACACATTTTAGGTTAGATTTTTTCTTACGGTCACAATAGTTTACATTTAGTGTTCGAAAAATAATTATATATATTGAAAGTTATTGATTTTATAAAATATGTTTTGAATGAAAGATATGTATTATAAATAGATCTACATATTTGCAATGATAAGTAATTTCATTTCTCCAATAGTTCCAGAGATATGATTTAAAAAACGAGAATTTACACATTAGACTAGAACCCTTAAAGTCATTTTGGTGAAATATTGAGAGTAGCCATTTTGTTTGGAATATTTATAAATGTTTTGAAATGAAACTTAATCAAAATCGTTAGAGCCGATTTTGAGTAAATCAATTTTTTCTCTTTTTGACCTTCAGTAAACTACCCTTAATTTTAGGGTTGGATATCCAATTCTATGAAAACCCCAGATACGAAGTTTTAGCCCAATCGGTAAAATAGTTTAGGCTCTAGTTGGAGGTACAGACAGACAAAAATTCAAAAACCACTTATTCGGGNGGTCATGAAACGTTGAGAATCATCAAAATCTCGTGTTTTATTTTTTTGATGATCACAATACTTTCTTTACCTGTGAGACAGGGAGAAAGTAAGAGAGACGGGAATGTATTCAAGATAGGGGATGGCATTTTGGACATTTACCGTGTTTCTAGGAACTGTATTTGAAAAGTTGAAGCCAATTTGGGATGGAGAAATGACCAATAGACAAAACTCTGGACGGGTGATCACGAGAAGAGGACTGAGACAAGGTAGCAAAGGATGACAACAAAGAGCTACTGATAATGTCAGGTTTTGGGACGAGAAGGTGCAAAGGGAATAAGAGAAATGGAAGTAATGAATGACTTTGGATTTAATATAATAATAATAATATTTAGTACCGCGTCTTACTACCCGTTCGGGTTATACGCTTTAAGTACTAATTACTCTAATGGATTAGGAATTGGGAAGGTTTAATTAGAGGAAGTGAACCCGCATTTGCGTGGAGGTAGAGTGGAAAACCAATATAGGAAAAACCACCCCCAGTTCACCCGACCGAGATTCGAACCTCGATCTCCCCGTCCTCAGCAGTAGAGATCAACACGACAAGCGCGTTAGCCAACTACGCCACCGAGGCGGGTATTGAGAGGATATAAATAAGGTTAAAAGTAACCCTTGGGGCCTATATTTAGAAGGTTGTCTTGTCCCTAACAGTACAAGATGGTGAGTGATATGATAGGTTCTTCATTAGCTCGAACTCTTTTTTACTCAACCAATCACAAGGTCTAAGTATCTTTAAAAGTGTTTCACTTCTTGATAAGGTGATATTTATCACAACCTGGAGTGTGGACTGAATTATTCATAGCTAGTTTGTGAATGTTTTTGTTGTGATTCAAGAATCTCGCATGGCGCTGTAAAATGTTACATGTAAATCTGAAGGTGTTATAGTTCAAATTACTGTTGAAATAATAATGATATCTTACCCAACATCTGTATTTGCTAAATGGATCCAATTCATCGTAAGTGATGAGGTAGGACTTGAGATTCTCTTTCCAGAAACCGATACATTTCATCCTGTAGTCGGGATCACCTGTCAAGGGACAGAACAGCGTCAATACTGTCATCCTCCGAGAGAGTGTTTTGTTCCTGACCTGCCAGATAACTGTCAAGACTCGACACCACACCAGTGGCTCAACAGTTAGAGGTGTCGTGCTCACTTGACTACAAGTCAGCAAACCAAGAACAGAACAAAGTGACCTGCTCTAGTCGTCGTCACATGCTCTGACTCGTCACTACGGTATTATAGTTGACGAGGACATCGGAATTTGAATCCTGGTCGGTTGTATTGACGGTAGTTTATACTTTTCCACTCTCCCTCCATGCAAATGAAGGTACATTCCCTTTAAGATGCTACCATCATAGTGTGATACTCTCAGCACAAAATCATATAAGTTAGCATGTTGGGGGTCTCTGATAAAACACCGCCCTGCGATGTATCTTTAGTCCAAACATCTCACAAATTGAAGTTGGACTTATACCCCTTTTCTTTACATCATTTTATAATAAAGGAAAGTGATAAAACTAAAGAAAAAGGAAAAATAAACTACTAAGAATAAATTTGATGAAAGCCCACCTAGGTAAAGAGGAAAAATGTGGGAAGGAGACAAAGGAGACATCTTCTTCCTTTCTTCTGTCTTCTATAGCAGAAGTAGTCTCACACATTTTAACACGTATAGAATAATATTTCGGCATTGTTGTCTTTATCAAACACAAAGAAGAAGAGTACAAATAACACAAACACTGGATTACTCCATTTTGAATTTTTAAAAAGAAACTTTTAGAAACACATTGTACCAACTGTTTTTGGGAGCAAAGATAAATTCCTTGATTAAGGTTAATATTTATAGAAAACTGATGATGCTGATGATAAAAATAATAATAGATAAGAAAATAATGATAATAAAAATAATAATAGATAAGAAAATAATGATAATAAAAATAATAATAGATAAGAAAATAATGATAATAAAAATAATAGATAAGAAAATAATGATAATAAAAATAATTGTTTGTGTACTATGTACTTTCTTCTTCTTTGTGTTTGATAAAGACAACAATGCCGAAATATTACTCTATTTGTGTTAAAATGTGTGTGAGACTACTTCTGCTATAGAAGACAGAAGAAAGGAAGAAGATGTCACCTTTGTGCATTGGACTCTTCCCACATTTTTACTCTTTACCTAGGTGGGCTTTCTTCATCAAATTTACTCTTAGTAGTTTNGCTTTCTTTGTCAAATTTACTCTTAGTAGTTTATTTTTCCTTTTTATTTAGTTTTATCAATTTCCTTTATTATAAAATTATCTAGCCATGGGGCCATCTCATTTTTAAACATTTTCTTTACATAAGACATGGCGGAAGATAAAAGCGCTTACAAAGTGCACAATAAGTGACTACTTACTGTATATGTCGACAGGTCTCCCCAGATAATCAACGCTGAGACAATACGTCTCATCTATGGAGACTTCCTTCTGGTCCGTGTCGCACACAGAGAAGTCGGAAATGTTCTGTTTGCAGTAGATGTTGGGGCGAGGGGACAAGGTCACACCACCCAGGATACGAGTCTCAAACGGAACTTCACCCTTTTGAGTAAAATTGAACTTTCCGGCTATTGGACAGCGCACAGGGATTGGGTTCTTGGCTAAAAAAATTAATAAAAAATGCTATAACACCTGTAAATATAAACATGTTAGTTTTGATACTAGAATCAATACGAAACATGTTAACCGGCCAGTAGATTTATTGTTTGTATCCTAATTGCAAACTTTCATCTAAACTTGGAATTGAACCTGGAAGGAATAAATATCTAAAACTAGAGATGGGCCACTCAAATCTTTGAATCCTCGAATCCACCGAATCCTGACAAGTATTCGAGATTTGAGGATTCGGTGTTCTACTGGATTCGATGGTTGAATCTTTCTTCTCATAAACAAAGCATAATATTTTGAATTCAAAAATTACTTAGTTAGGCCTACTTGAAAAGCACAACTTAATCTATAATCTTTATTTTGTCGGACAAAAGAAATGAGCATGAATAAAATCATTATTGTAAAAATAAAATTATTAGGTGTGTAAAATCTTACGTGCCTAGTGCCCTACCCTCCCACCTGTATGGGAAACTTGGACTGGCCGTTTCGGCACATGCTCACTTATAAAACTTTCACCTCACGTACAATCTTGTAAATATTTTAATGAACACATTAAAGCACTTCAAAAACTGAAAATCAACACTAGAATTACAAATAAACTCGAAATAAATAGAAAAAATTATGGTTTTTTATAACATAAATAAGAGCACATTACGCATGATACAAAGTCGGCCGCCATAACGTATATGTTTACTCGCCCGAGTGATGATTAAAATAAAACTACTGTTAATTCTTACCACCCAATTGGTTTTAATTATCTACAACTATGTAAAGCGCCCCAATTTATTGCATATGATCCTTAAGTTAGACATTTTGTTGGGTTTCATGAAACATAAATACTGTCAACAGTCAGACAGCGATAAAACTGATTATTTATGCCTACTGGCCTACGTATCGTATATCGATTGTTTGTTTAAAATCGATTCAGATAATCTGATCCCTTAGTAAGCGATCTTGAGTTTTAAGAATCAAATAATGACTTGATAATTCCTTATTTGTTTTTAAATTTATTTTAATTTGGAGTTTATTATTATTTTAAACATGTTATTGAAGTAATTGTAAAAATATTCAAACGTAGTCCTGCCTTATAAAATGGGAATGAACATATTGTAGTCGAAAATATGTTGGTATTTTAAATATAATCAGAGGCATTATTGAGTTCACTATTTCCAATCTATGTTTAATTGTTAAGCATGTTGGTTTAGTCTAACTCATTCTATCAACACTTTTAAAAATAACTAAAAGACACTCAAATTTTGATTGATTTGATTTTTAAACAATAATATGAGTCTAAATTGTTTATTTTGGCTTAGTTTTAACCAGTATTTTGCGAGGGGTGGTTGGGGTAGATTAAAATTGAAAGTGTGATTGAAATAAATCATAATTTACAGTTTTAGGCCTATATTGTGTAATGTAGGTCTATTTGTAAATCATTAAAATGTCTAACAATTTGCTAGAATTCAGATTCGAGAACTAGTGGATTCGACCCATCTCTATAAAACTAAATGTTATTATCAAAGAAAGAAGAATGAAAGGTATAGTTGGCATCTACTGTATATATTTTATTGTGTTGGATTCAAACAATATTTTCTTGGAATAATTTGTAAACATTAGAGCTCTGTGAGTACTCGTAATTCGAGCTTGTCACTTAAGCTTGAGATAGAGATCGAAAGTTTTTTAGGCTCGTTATTTTCGAGCTTTCATTTGATGTAATTAATAATTAATTTTTAAAATGCAATAGTAAGCATAGTCTATTTAAATGAGATATTATCAGCATTTCCAATTATAAATCATTCGGTTACTTAACAAATTGCCAAATATTAATTTCAATTTTCACATTAATAATGTAATAGAGCTTTTAAACCACTTTCAAATGGTAAATTTATTCAATATTGTTGTCCGTTTTGAATTATACTTGATTAAAGTTGTTTACTTGTATTGCCATAGTAAAGCATTATTATTATTATTATTATTATTATTATTATTATTAGCACCGCGTCTTACTACCCGTTCGGGTTATACGCACTTACGCTAATGTGTAATGTTAGGGTGATTGTGAGATGAAATGGAGGACCTACAGTTTAACGTGGAATCCGAACCACAGTGGAGGCCTGGCATTCCCCACATTCACAAGATGTCTTGTCAGAGGTGAAGGAAGAGTTTGGTANAGTGGAGGCCTGGCATTCCCCACATTCACAAGATGTCTTGTCAGAGGTGAAGGAAGAGTTTGGTAATCAGATAAATCTTTGCTGTGACCGAGGATTGAACCCCGGCCACCAGCATAGAAGTCTGACACCTTACCCCTAGACCGTCAGGTCAGGCCATAGCAAAGCCAAGAAAATAAAAATAGCTAAGAAGATTACTACATAATTGAATGATTCTTTTTACTATTTTTTACCTGGTCCATTTCTAAAATAATAATTTAAGTTAAAATAAAGGTGTAATATCAAAAATGTATTATTGTATTAAATGTTTTCAAACTTAAGATATTTAAAATTCTGATGAAGCTGTCTGTGACAGTGAAAGCTTGTCCTTAAAAATGTGTTAGTGTGTTTTTTAGTGTTATATCAAAACAATGTCTACTCCAGTATCACCTAGGTAGGTGTGCTGGCTATCCCTCCTAATTTAAACCATGATTTAGACTAGTGCTCTATTCCACATAACAGATATTTAAAATTCGTATTACGTTTAGCTACAAAACTAGCTCTAGTTTAGTGACTATTTAGTTATAAAAATATGTTGGTTAACCTGTTTAAAATCAATGTTTATCTTAGTTATTGCAATATATATTTTACCAAAAATACCACATTTATATTAAAAAAGCATTTACTATTTCATATTGTTTCCTAGAAATATTAATTCAGCAATTTTATTTTTAATTTAAAAAAATTGAATTGAAGTAACAACGCGCAAGTGCAACTGCGTACAGGGGAACGGAAATTGAACAGGAGACGTGAGCATGCACGATTACACTAAGGAATAATCAACAAAATACAGAACACTTCTAATTTATATGTTTTCTTTTATGGTAAATTAAGTTACTGAAGCATATTTTTGATAAATATTAGTTTATTAAAACGTCAAGTTTTTAACTTTTGATCGAAACAGTGTAGAAACACTCTACAATAATGTAAAGTGATAGTGAAGGAAGCCAACCTGAAAGGATAGTTAGGTTTTATTTCTACACTTTTACACTTCCCACTTCGTCAAACGTCCACAATTGTACATGGTTGTGAATTTTCAGAAATAACTATTTTTCATATGAAGAGACATTTATAAAAAAATAATATTCCTGAAAATTTTAAAGAAGTGGGAAGTGTAAAAGTTTAAGAAGACATGAAGAGAGAAGTGTGTTTTTATATCTAAGACTAACCTAACTATAATTCAGGTTGGCTTCCTTCACTATCACTTTACATCACTGGACCGTGATTCTACACTGTCTTGTTATATATTTACAAGCTATCATGTCATTATTCATTTTATTAACTTTGTTTTGTAATTGTTAGTGTAATTTTAATGTCCTTAAAGACCTAAGTGTTGAAACCATTTAAAAAAATTTTATTAGATTTTTATTTGATTGTTGTTATTATTTTAAAATTTAGTTTTGTAAGTGTTATTTCTAATTTAAAAATCGATATTTCCGTTATTTAACTTTCTTTTCAAAAGTATTTGCTATTTATAAAAATGAGTGTTATTCATATTTTAAGAACCTGAGTTTTAATATACTTTCTAAAATTTTAAAATTATGAATATACTCGAACTCAGCTTTTAGAGCTTTTATAAATACTCGACTCGAATGAAAAAGCCCAAACTTGCAAACCCCTAGACTAAGCATGAAACTTTTCTCACTTTAAGTTTATCAGTAATACATTCATATGCTAATGATTGAAAAACTTTGTTTGCAATAAACATTAGGGACACATCACTTCATTGCGACTGACTCAATGAATTGCGTAAATAATGTTTTACTTCCTTGAGTAAAAAATTGAGGGTTCACCATAGACATTAAAAGTTACCTGGGCTGCAAAATGATTAGTTTCGATTATTCGAATAAAAATAAATGTGTTTAAGTTAATTACATCAGTTTACAATTAAAAGAAAACTTGATAAGGGTGGTCTGGTAAAAGTCAGGAATGTATTCATTGTCGAAATTGAGGAGGGGAATATTGGTTATTTAAAAGTTTCACACTTGATGTTCCAGATGCTACTGGCGACTCATCACTGT
>CABFOV010011011.1:0-14679 GCA_902141375.1 Timema poppense
TCTAACTGTACAGCTTCCTCCATCTCTAACTGTACAGCTTCCTCCATCTCTAGTTGTGCAGCTTCCTCCATCTCTAGTTGTACAGCTTCCTCCATCTCTAGTTGTGCAGCTTCCTCCATCTCTAACTGTACAGATTCCTCCATCTCTAGTTGTACAGCTTCCTCCATCTCTAACTGTACAGCTTCCTCCATCTCTAACTGTACAGCTTCTTCCATCTCTAACTGTACAGCTTCCTCCATCTCTAACTCTACAGTTTCCTCCATCTCTAACTGTACAGATTCCTCCATCTCTAGTTGTGCAGCTTCCTCCATCTCTAACTATACAGCTTCATCCATCTCTAGTTGTACAGCTTCCTCCATCTCTAACTGTACAGCTTCCTCCATCTCTAACTGTACAGCTTCCTCCATCTCTAGTTGTGCAGCTTCCTCCATCTCTAGTTGTAAAGCTTCCTCCATCTCTAGTTGTACAGCTTCATCCATCTCTAGTTGTGCAGCTTCCTCCATCTCTAACTGTACAACTTCCTCCATCTCTAACTGTGCAGCTTCCTCCATCTCTAGTTGGGCTGTTTTCTCCAAAGTATTGGCTAGTTTGTCACGATATTTCCGGTTGTATAGGACATAGTTGGAGTATCGAGTGTGGAGGTTATTCCCTCCAACTGTGCATGTCCACCACCAGTAGTTGGAGTATTGAGTGTGGAGGTTATTCCCTCCAACTGTGCGTGTCCACCACCAGTAGTTGGAGTGCTCGATACGGAGGCGGTGTTGACGTCCATTACACTCAAATTTGTTTATTTGTCCACAGAACCTGCTCTATTTTGCAGTTTACATTTAAAAGTAGTTCGTGATTTCAACCCATAACACTTTTCTTTGATGGGATACATGTCTTGAAATGAACAATTGGATAGAGGGTGATGGCTCATTAATTGTATTTGTTTGATTAAAAAGGAAATATCTACGATTCTTCTACCGTGTAGTTCAATGTGATCTGCTTCAATGACCTCTTCTTGCCTGTCTGATACAAGAGAAGTATGTTCTAACACAGGTATATCATCGTGTGTTTGAGACAGATCAGATTCTTCCAGAGATAGTTTGGAAATAAACTGTCAAGATCCAGCAAAATGTATTTCATGCTGTGATCCAATATCAACCCCGGGGTGTGAACCACTTTCTCGATTGACAACATCGGAAGATTCTTCTAAATTGAGTTTGGATCTGGGAAATAATAGATTGTAACTATGTTTCAAACTAACCATGCCAAGCCCAGCGGATATTTGGGTTGGTGCAAACAATATAAGACTTTTCTGTTGAAAGATGTTGTTTTAATATTACTTTTTCTCGTGATATTTACGATACTATCATAATAATAACAATAATTTACAAAGTAAGTTGCGTGTGTATCCCTAGCTTAGCCAGTATCAAATTAAATTTCGTATACTCGAACATATTATTTTAGAATTGAATCTGTACGATAAATAATCACTTTTAGTAATTGTAGATGTTAAAATAGGGTGGGGGGAGGAATTTTGAAATTTTAAAATGTACTTTTCTAAATATATATTTTGTGAAAAGAATAAGCAATAATCTGACTACAATACTTCCGCTACTTTTCATTCAAACTGTTTCAAAAACATTAAATAAAACCGATATTTAAAAATTGTAGGGTTATTCAATACTAGATTAAGTAATTTAACGTTTAAAAAAAATTAGCATTCAGCTTTGATAGGTTTAAAATGAGCACACTTAAGTTTTTTTATAGACTAAAATAGCCATTAATATTTTAAACGAGCGTATTTTTCTTCATATTCCATGATAAAACATAATTTGTGTGTTACTTCTCTCCTCCTCAAGTGGTAAATTCTCAACCTGTGGTTAAATGAGCAATGATGGAGGAGGGAACAGAAGGTTAAGACCCTGGAAAAATTTGTTTAGATAATGAAGCAGTAGTTGGCATTATAGCAACATACTTCAACTATACTTTATTGTTAGAAAAACTTACCAGAGAAAGTTTAAAATAACTATTATTATTATTATGTTTTAACTACGTGTCGACACATGAGGCCTTTAACGTAAAAACACCATAATAAAAGTAACTCAAAACTAATGAGATGGGGGGAGGGGGGGAAACAGGGAATAAGTTTCACAAACACACACATATATAACATACTTTAACTTATAAATAAAATACCTTTTAAATATGATAAGACTCCGAAGATTGAGATGTCGTATCATTTTATTGATGACCAGCCTTCCAATTCATAAAATAAAAAGTAATTAGTATACATTATCTATAATTATAAATATATAATATATAAGAATTAAAACCCCAATCGTCACAATTTGTTTACATTTCAAGTTTTCAATCAAATATAAATGTGTAGCCATATTTAGATCGATATTAAGGGGATCAGTATTCCTGCGACTTTACAAAGACCTTCCGACCAGGATTACAGAACGTCATGCCACGTTATGTATATGGGTGAAAGCAAACGTTACGACCAAGACTGTCACTGGCCAGTGGGATCACGTGCTAAGGTTTCGGTCAACATTAATTACACCCGCTTTGGTGGCCACATGGTCTAAGGCGCTAATAGACTGATAGTGACAGAGAGATCGAGGTTCAAGTTTCGGTGTAGTGCACTGAATAGTTTTCACCAAAATGGTTTTTCACTTTCCCGACCAGCAAATGCGGGTTCACTTCCTCTAAATGTAGCCTTCCCAAGCTTTAAAACCATAACGTAATTAGTAGGTAATTGGAAAACTGAACCGACAATAAGACGTGGTACTAAAAAAGTTTTGGTATATTTTATATTATTTTATGGGTACTGATACTATCTTTCGAAAGTGAGAGTTACATGACTTGATACATGAATGTATGAAAATAGTTTAAGTCGGACTAAAAAAGGTTTCTTCCTATCTGAATCCGACTGTAATATGGCCACCAAAATGTATAACAAGGCTTTGTGTTCTGGCATGTTGGTGGCGTAGTTTTATTTGTGGCAGCCAATTCGCAAGTATGACAGTGCTAAAGTGTGGTTTGTATCTTACAGCATCCGTGGTCCTGGCATTCTTCTTGTGCTGGGCTCCATTTCACACGCAGCGTCTGATGTACATCTACGCCAAGGAATCCCCCTACTTCAAGGAAATTAACGAGTGGATGTACTACATCACAGGCATCCTCTACTACGTCTCGTCCACAGTCAACCCCATCCTATACAACGTGATGTCAGCCAAGTACAGGGTGGCCTTCCGCAAGACGTTGTGTCTGTGCATGCTGGGACCCCCCAACAACGACGATGACACCCTCTCGAAGGACGTATCCCTCTACCGGGGCGAAACCAGTACTCTCAAGTCTAACGGGTCGGTGATGAGTCGTAGCCGGTCCGTCGTAGCTCAACCTCCCCATCGTCATCGCAGCAGCTTAGATTACTCTTTCAGGCCCTCAAAGATTCCTAGTGATCAGTTCAGGGGTCATCAGGACTCCGTTTTCAGAGAAAAAGACGCCAGAGTATCAGAGACTAGTGAGAAAGAAGAGTCGACAAAACTCCTCAGCTACACCAGCAACCGGACACATAATTCTCAACCCCTCCTCATCTCTAATCTGGAAGATAAACTGACCGATGACTTCACACCGCAGATCCAAACAAACGGTTCTCCAGCCTCAGATGTGGTCGTTGTCGTGGAAGCGGTGTCGAACAGTAGGGCGAAGTCTTTCGTGGCATCCACGTGTAACAACAATTGGACGAAAAGTAGGGTGAGATCTATCTTCAAGGAGGACAGTGACACAAGATGGTCTAACACCACAAACAGTGACGATCCCACAGCGCAGGATAGTGAAAGTTTGTGTCGGAGAGAGCAGGATAAGGTAGGAGAGGAGACATGTATCTAGCTGGTCGAGAGTTAGATCCATCTTGAGCAAGCTAAGTTGCTTCCTAACTTTTAGATTCACACTCGAAAGTAAACATTATAGGTTTCGGCATCGCTGTCCACGTGGTATAATTGTTAAGATTGCTTAGTTTGGTCTTTCGGTGGTGGAAAGGTTCGGATTAAAATCCCTGTCAGGTGCACCGAGGATGTTTTCCGACTCACTCTCTACGTAAATGCTGGTATCTTTCCTTTTAAGTTCTACCTTTCACATCCATAGCACACTGGAGTTAATAAAATGTGAATAACCTGGATGGGTAGTAAGACCAGGAGCAAAATAAACAGGCTAAGTCCACTCAATAATAAATATATTATAACTATTTTGTATATTATATATATTGTATATTATATTTTGAATATCTAAACTTAAAAGGTGTAAAAACATTAAAATGGAATTAATAAGATAATGTGATTGAAAAAACACCTTTGTACCTAACGATTAGATTAATTAAAGTAAATATACAATGTTAAAAGGGTGTGAGATTGAATAAAAAATAAAAAATATTAATTGATGAAATAATCACTTCCCTTGTATGAGTACTTAATATAATAGTATAACATTGCCATATTCAATAGTGTCTTGAACAACATACGTCTAGCATAATGGGACACACCACTCTACAGGAGATAGCATCGAGTCTACAGTTCTAAGAGGGTCACCTTACGGGTCACTGAGACGTGTTGCACACTTCTAGAATGTTCACGATATTCAAGAAGTGATTATTTACGTATACTAGAATATATTTCCCGTTACTGGCGTGGTGTAGAATGCTGCCAGGGTAAGCAGAGCCTATTTAAACCGTGCTTGTGATAAGTTATTTCATCAGGGGCAGCTCGTCCCTAAGGCGCGGAGGCGCGCGCCACCCATTCCTACAATTTCCCAGTTCCTTTTAAAGTTATTATTCGCACTCTCACGACAATTTTATCTTGCCATAATAGTTCCAAGAAAAATATGTTTTTGGTTTAAGTAATAGCAGGCAATGTTTTTAAAATGGCATGTGGTCGGGCGCGAGGCGGTCAGCGCCTGACATTGTGAAACCAAACCTTCCCACCCCTTCACCTCTTGTCTTCAAATGGCATGCAGTCAGGCGCGCGATGTTCAGCGCCTGACATTGTGAAACCAAACCTTCCCTCCCCTTAATCCATTGTCCCCACCCTGCTATAGCTAGTTAGAGCAATAGTTGTTGTCAGTCATCCTGCGTGCTCCTGCATCTTGAGGATGTGTGTGTTTATAATAATATTATGTAGGGTTATTATAGGATAATGTTTATTTGAGTTATATGCTTTAATATTTTTTGTACCTAGGCTTAATATGAATAGTTCAATTCAGGCGCTTAAGACAACGAATATTGCAAGATTAACTCTTGATCAAAAAAGAGAATTGAAATCATTAGGTAGGCCATGTCCTGAATTTTGTATGGAACAAATTGAAAACATACATACCTATATATGTATGCACATTACACAGCTACAGAGTTTCTACAAAACATCCACGTGCTTTGGGGGAGTTTATTATTTTATCTTTGCATGTTGTTTGTGATATTAATTTTTGAGTTTAACTAAATGAACATTTAGCAAAACATATTCCAAAATTGGTGTCTTCTTTTAAATATAGTATTTAGAAATAATTTATGAACTAAACAGGCTGCGCCCTCCAGCTTCTAAAGTGACGAGCCGCCCCTGCATTTCACACATGGTTCTTATTTGACCTATCACACATATGCTCCTTATTACATACCTAGCGTGTGAAATGTATTTATGTTGATACCTAACCAATGTAATCTTTAGCGGGGGTTAAGGAAATTCACAGGTACTGTACCTTTATGGAAAAACTCTAGTTAAATGTCTGTTTTTTGGTGCCACATAGATCTCAACACTCGAACGGTTAGACATATAAAGCCAAAGCTTGGGTTGCAGCTAAGTAAAAGTAAGTTATATTATTATCATTTTTACCCAATTGCATATACGTATATTAATATTGAAATATAATAATATACATATATTATCATTTTTTATAAACATAAACAAGAATTTTAAAATGTTAGGAAAATTCTGGAAAAAATTATGAATATGTAAAAACATATGTTTTAACAGTAAAGATTATTTTATTTATATGCAAATAATACTCTTAGAAATATTTATATATTGCTATCAGTACTTCTACTCATTAATTCCGTGAGCCCGGTACAGACTTATCTGCTTTCCAAACTATTCCTTAAGTCTGAAACAACGTGAATTAATCAAAACTTGTGAATGTGTGGAATTCCAGTCCTCCACCATGGTTCGGATCCAACGTTAAACTGTAGGTCCTCCATTTCTTCCAACAATCACCCTACCATTACACATTAGCGTTAGTAAAAACCAAAAGGGTAGTAATACATGGTACTACTACTACTACTACTAATAATAATAATAATAATAATAATAATAATAATAAAGAATGCCGCGTGCCGATAACTTTTAATGGAATACGACCGCATAAATTAGAAGAAGATGGTTAGCCTAGGTATGAAATTCCAATAACCTGCACCAAGGTCATTCTTGGCTATAATAATGTATATATTAAAGATGCGTGAAGAATGAAAATTAGCCAAACAACGCATATCATTAAGCCATAGATATATTGCTGAAAGGTTTTATTTACAAACTCTGTTGACTCACAGATAAAGTTGTAACTGATTTATCGTTGGAATAATTCATTACGTAAGACAAATAATAAGTAAATTCTTATAGAAAGACATAAGTGAGATATAAGATTACAATAGTTATAGGCCTACAAGATTGATGCTGGGTGACAATTGAACGTGTAATATATAAGTTCAGGAAAACAAGTGAACATATCGTGGATCACGGAAAACGTTACGTTAAATAGAAGATGTTGACATATAGCAAGTCCAAACTGTAGGATGGTCTTGCAGCTGCTCGGGTAAATAATAGTTCAAGGCAATAGGTCAAAGACAGTAGTCTGGAAGAGCCTATTCACTATCAAAACAGCTGGACAAGCGCCAGGCTAATGTCGGTAGGGTCTAAACGGAAAAACAGTGAAATAATTACCAACTAAACTGAACTGTATATCCTATAAGCTTAGAGATACTAGTATATATATATATATATACATTGAGCTAGCTTGCTTTATTGGGACTTAAGAAAGTATATATATTTTTATATATTTATCACCGTGTCTTACTACCCGTTCGGGTTATACGCTTTAAGTACTAATTACTCTAATGGATTAGGAATTGGGAAGGTTATATTAGAGAAAGTGAACCCGCATTTGCGTGGAGGGAGAGTGGAAAACCATTTAGGAAAAACCACCCCCAGTTCACCCAACCGAGATTCGAACCTCGATCTCCCCGTCCTCAGCAGTCAGGTTCAGCACAAGCGCGTTAGCCAACTACGCCACCGAGGCGGGTCTTAAGAAAGTCTTGAAGATACATTGTATAATGAATTATATGAGAAAGAAAGGTTTGCTAATTACATTAGTAGATGGCAAGCAAACAGGTGTCAACAACAAATAGTACTATGGCCAGTCCTTTCCCAATATCTACTGCCAGATAGTACATTTATACAATAACCCATTAACTGGGGTACAACTTATCTTTAGTACACACTAACATTTAATGCTTAGTCAATAGGAGCCAACATCGGTCCAAAAGTAAAGGCTTTATCTGCGCGGACCCCATTATGGAAACTAGCGGAGCTCCGCGCTTTACCCACCCCAGCTAATACCACACGCAAAGCGTGCCAACAAGAATGATTCAACACATAGACCCAACTGGGTCCAAGAAAGAGGACGTACAACCTGGTAGTAAAAATATAAAAATTAAACAACTGAACACGACGTCCACGGCGTCACGAGAAACAGACTAGTCATAAGGACTAAAAAGGAAGTACTGTACTTGTGGAGAAAAGTAACCTTTAAGACTAAGTCTTTATTACCTCTGGAGCTCAAGGCTCCTATATTCAAGCTATGTCATATGGACATAGGGAAATACTTAGTCACTTGGACTAAAATAAGAAACCTGAAGGACATGAGAAAACATTAGCGTCACTTTGACTACGCCAACTAAGTCAGAAGGACACAAAACAAAAATATAGTCACTTTGACTGAAATAAGAAATCGAAATAAAGATTATAGTTAGTTGCCTCAACTATTTAAACTAAATCAAAAGTACATGATAAACATTATAGTCGCCTTGACTATATAAAATAATTCTGAAGGACATGATATAAAATTCAAGTCTTTTAGACTAGACAAATACGCTTGATGGACTTATTAATATCGCCTTGATACTTAGAAGATAGAAGAGGATTTCCCTCGATGACGTGGAGAGACCCACGATCCAAACTTCATGGCGTGATGGTACTTATTTAGGTGATAGAGCAGCGTATCCTTTTTCGATGTTACGATGTGGTGAAGTACAGTAAGTGAATCTGAGCGGCACTCGGTATATACGATTTCTCAGGAATAGGAAGAATAAGGCGTAAACCACAGGCAATGATAGAGACGGAAACAAGGGGAGAAAGAAAAAGAAATAAAGGGGGAAAGGAAAAGACAGAAATACCTAGAAACGCCGCAAGAGCAGCAGCGCTCTAGGCTCGTGACTTCGATCCCAAGCCGGTCCCGTCCATTTCAACTGTTGGGTGATGCAGCGAGTGGTCGTGTGAAAGAGTTGCCAAGCTGGTGCCCCCACCATACTCGTCGTAATCTCCTTGAAAGCATGGTGATCGTACCCGAGCCCATCCAGTCATGGAAAGTAGATGTTGAAGCATATTATTCCTAAATATGTCAATTTTAATTCTCTTTTTGGATTCCGCTATAATAATTATAATAATTTAGTATTTTATGGTGTTGATGTCAATTTTACATAATTGACATGCTACAAAGTTAAATATTTATTTAATATAAATGAGTACATCTTAGTTTTCTTAGTTTCTTCAATAAGTAATAACCGATCTCCCTTAGAGCAGCGCAGCGTATTAAAGCTTTATTTTTAAAATTTATTTGAGGTATTTAACATGCACTTTCTAAACCAACTGATAAAATAAGCAAACGACTTTGATACTATCTTAGAACTTGAAAACACACAACATCCCCATGCCATTAGCTCATCACTTTAAAAGTAGAACCAGACATGTCACTAAAGATAAACGTTCCGCGATGTTAGAACCGAACCTGTATTCTTATGTTCAGTAGAAAAACGTGCTATCGATTTTGCTAAAGGGCTCACTATTTTACCGTTAAATAAATCTGTAATTAGTGTTCTTGTAGGATTCTTGGTTTAGAAAAATTTTCTAATAATAATCATGATAATAAGGTAACCAATAATTATTTGAGGAGTATGATATTTTGACATATAAGTTTTAGTCCAGACTAAACAAAATACTGTAACGTCCCTATCCTACTTCTGACAAAACTGTGTAAGGTCATTGGTTATATCTGGGTGCCTGGTAGCCAACCCTACTACAGCACTACCGGGCACCGTAGGGCCTTACATGGTTAGGATGGATCCCGAGCGGTAGGATGGATGGTTCGTGGGGAGTGAGACTGGCGAGTTATTCCAATAAGATATGTTTATTAATCTAGTCAGATGCTAACTACTACATGAGTCACCAGATAGATCTCCCGTGACGAGGTAGCAGGCGCGATAACGGTCTCGCAACCTATCTGTAGACCCGCGATTGACCCTCCACCGGGGTGAGCCACCAGATCACATTTTATATCGCCCTTACGTCAGACGTGCTAGCTACCGTCACACATGTACTCAGCATGGCCTCCAACATTCAACAACCGTGTGTTATTCTCACACACAAACTTGCTGGTCTTGATTTACACCAGCCAGGAAGGTCCATCGGTCGCACCGTGCTCGCTCGTCAACAGGATGCAAGCTATATGAGCTATATGCCATTCTCAGCAGGATGGCAACCCAGTACTCTTGACTTCAAAGGAAATGTACAAGCGTGGGATAACCTCCTGCCGGAATAAGCCTTAAAATAATTATGTTCTTATATTACATAATTTATTTGTTCTTGAAATTAGCTTGGAAGGAGTAATAAACTGTTTGCTTACTGTAGATATAAATGTTTAGAAGATGTATGGAAGTTAAGTGCATTCGAAACATTCAATATTTGGCTAGTGCATTATTTGATGAAGTGATCCAACCTTCTTTTTAGACAAGCATCATTTACCTATTTCATGCTAACCTCAGACCTTCACAGCCAGCCAGCACACACACAACGAACTATTTCATTTATTCATGTTTGAATGCCAGTAAAAACATCACTGTTTCTCAGATAAACTTCATATATTCAATCTTAATTCAATAGAACAAGGAAAGAGTATTTAAAGGAATTGCATACACATTCTTGTTGAGAGTTTTTTTTTTTAATTTTAGCATTGCGTCTTACTACCCGTTTGAACAATATTCTTAAGTACTAACTATTCTAAAGGTTTGGGAATTGGGACGGTTGAATTTAGAGAAAGTAAATACAAATTTGCGTGGAGGAAGAGTGGAAAACCATTTAAGAAAAAACTCATACCATTTCAGTCGAGCTATATTTGAACCTCGATCTCCCCATCCTTGTCAGTCTAGCTCAACTTGAAACTAGCGCTTTATTTAACTTCGTCACCGAGGTGTGTCTGAGAGTTGTTTATAATCTCATTGTAGTAAAAAGAATATTTATTGAACTTAAAAAATAAAATACCAAAATAATAGATTATAGACCAATGTGATATATGCTCGAAATACACAAAAAAAAATAGTTGGTATATTATAGTAAAGAGAATTACAAAGTAGACTAAATATTCTAGGAAATGTCGTAAATGACTTATTTTATACTGCATCGGTAGTCAAGTGGACAAAGATGCTCTCATGTGGTTCATTTTCAGTGATGGATGAAACAGGGCTCTCATACTAGCCGGAAATATTGAGCGACGATTTCCTACATTGTTTGCCAAATTCTCTCCTAGCAAATAAGGTTACATCCTCTTTAATTAGTATATTCTTAAACACTATCCCACAACAATTATTTAAGGCATGTACCCAGATGAGTAGCAGAGGTGGTTGAAATAGATAATATTATATTACATATAAATATTATCCTATAATTCACTCTGAACTATATTATCCCCTTCGTGGAAGAACGTAATCCAACCTTCCAGCTGACCTACAAAATCCATTATTGCTAGTCCTACCAGCAGTTCCAGGGACTCACAGAAAAACACTTGATTAAACTAATGTTAACACCTGCCTGGATATAAATACTACATAATTAAAAAACTGCACTGCAATCGCTTATGTGGCTATAAATATCCTAAATAACATATATACAACATCCATACAAAACTTTAACAGGGACTCGAAACCCAAAACTTGAGAATATAATGCTACAATTTGCCTCGTTAATATCCTACAGAATGTAAAAAACCACATCGAAATCGGTTTGCTGTTTCAGAGATATACACAAATATCAGGCTCGTCGTTCACCGAGACTCACAGCACAAAACCTGATTATATCATGCTAAAACATGCCTGGATAGATATTATAGAGAAAAAAAATTACATCCNCACCGAGACTCACAGCACAAAACCTGATTATATCATGCTAAAACATGCCTGGATAGATATTATAGAGAAAAAAAATTACATCCCAATCAGTTAAGTGGTTCCATAGATATATTCACTTATCTAGCTGACACAATTCACCGGGAATAACACCAAAATACCAGATTATTATTATTATCATAAAAATGCCTAGATAAATACACTAACGAATAATAAAAACTACCTCACAGTGATTGTGTGGTTCCATAAATGTGTACAAACAATCGTCTGGCCCTTCACCGGGACTCACACCGAAACACCTTATTATACACTAATAATGATAGAACCTGCTTGGATATTGGTCCAGTATAAAAGTAAAAACCACACCGCTATCGGTTGAGTGGTTCCAGAAATCCTAAGTTACAGATTTAAATAAAACCAACCGTATCTTTAACAGAGACTCAAACCCTGACTGTATGTACGAGAGATCCTCCCTTAGCAGACATCCTATTGAATAGAAATAAATACACCGCCATCGGTTATGAAGTTCCAGGTATATTTGGCAACAGACAGACATTTTTAAAAACAGTACAGAAATTACAATACTTTTTTACTTAAGGATATTTACATTCCAAACCTTAAAAAAGCACGGATATCATTTAATGTGTTTTAAGCTCGTAAACCAAAAATAAAATTTCTCCCTGCTTTTCATTAATTTAAACCTCCCCACTCTGATATTATATTAATACTTGCAGATGACATAACCAGTATTATGGTTTGGTCTTCCAGAATTGATTTAGTAAAAAAAAAACAGATTTGACAAAAACTAAACCACAGTTTACATTATACATTTAATTTATTAGAAAACGATAATCAAAGTAAATCTTGATAAACAACAATTTTATCAATCAAAGTATTTATCAAAACTTTTTACTAATCGTTATATTGTGGCGGTTTTGGTAACATTAATTAATAAAGTATGGAATCAAACTATGGTACCACAAAGTTATGTGGAGAGTCATAATAAGTTTTAAGAAACAAATAGATTACCTTTTATAACTAAAATATGTCCAATGGATAAGATTTTAACAAATATATATATATCTATTTTTTGTCTTCTCGGAAATAATATAAAATATTTTAAATCAGGATTGGGACCCTTAAATTATATAAATATTTTTTAACTCATTGTCTTAAAAATAAAGTAAAAGTATTTTAGATTTAATTTATTATTTGCACCAAAATTTGTGGAATATAATAATTAATAAATTCATAATTAGCTATTAACAGTAATTAATATTCAGAAATGGGGACACTTGCTTTATGTTACCATGTAAAACCAATAAGTGTGGGTAGCACTGCTGCCAAAATAATGTGTGGAGGGGTTAAATCTTTAACAGCTAAAAAAACATATATTAATGAATCAGAACATAATTAATTAACTAAGTATGTAACGAATAATTGATTTTATTATGAAGGGAACAAAAAAGTAAAATTAATTTAGTAGATCAAACCATTTGGGCATCACAAAAAGACATAACCCCTCCCCCATCACTCCTTCCCTACATGCAAGAAATATTTTAATGACTTAAGGCCTTCTCTTGTCTGGTCTTGGGCGTAGCTAGGCAAACTATCCTACAGTTATGTGTGGAGGTGTAGCATACCACACAGGCTGAGCCAATTAGTGTACGTCCGGCCAAGCTCTGTGCAAACACTCACATGGGGCAGTATGCCTGAATGATTGGGGCATTACGCTCTCTGGGTTTAACTTTATATATACCATGAATAAACTTTGTATATGTCCTTAAAACTATCGTGTAATGTGGAGAGAGTAAAGAAATCTTTGATTCTAAGAAGTGTTAGTTTGAACTCTTCGTCATTTAAAATTTAAATTATTAATGCATTATGGAAACAAAATAATTTAATAGTAATAATAATAATAAATATTTTCTTATTGCAAGTGTAAATGATCTTGTTGATAAATACTGGTTGAATAAGAATTATATTTGTAAAATCTTATATTACGTACTAACTTGGGGAAAATAAAACCTCTGTGTTTGTAAAATATGTACCAAGTAAGCAAATGTAATTTTCTTATATTAAAATATACTAATAAATAAAAAATATTAGATAGCAACATCCTGTTTGTTTATTCTAATCCGAAAACTCAAATATGTTTGATTATATAATTAAATGAGTGTCTCAGAGATTAATTGATAGATTTATTAATGAAATTAAAAAAAGATTAATAAGGCTTAGATATATTTACTGTCATATATTAGTAGAATAGACAATGTCAACAGCAAGCAGAATTATTATAAAGTATTAACATGAATAGTTTTCCAAAGGTGATAGAAAACTGCTCTAGTCTGGTAAAAAAACATCTATTGGGTTGACACCATATCAAATATGATAGTTAGTGTGATTTAATAGCTTAGTAAATATGTTAAATTTATTTTAATATTGGATTATAAACATCTCTTATATTACTATATTCCAACTTATTTATCTTAAATTTAGAATAAAAAAATTAGTACAAGATATTTATATGATATATGTAAGAAATATAAAGGATTTGTTGAACGTTTTTATAACATTTTAAAAACTTTTAATAATTAACATACTCCAATGGTTTAAATATTTTTACTAATAGCTAGATAATAATATAAAACTGTACAAGTGAGAAACATGTATACATATATACATATATATATATATATATATTGATGATAAGTATTAAGGGTTCAATCAAGAAAGAAGGTTTCACGATCATCCGATGAACTGTTCTTAGATAATTGTCGAATAAATACGCACTAGACTTCTTCGGCTTTACTTCCCTCTAATGAAGACCTAGAGGTTGTTTGTCTCTCTTGGTTGCCCTCCCCGGGTGTTGAAGATGGTCCCTCTAAGTAGATTATACACCCAGAGTTCAGCTGTGCAGTCCTTTATGTCCGAGGTAAAATCGTTCACCTCACCATCCAAGAGAACAGAGAAGTGTAACCTTCCAATGTACTTGGATATTAGATCTTGATTTCCGTGAGAAAAGGAGTCCATACTACGGCTATATTTGTTAATTCCACCTAAGATTACGAACTGAGCAGCGAGAATGTTTGATAAAGGAATGCTCGATCCCTGCTAATATATTGTTTCAAGAATCTGAGTCAGTCTTATTGTTTGAATATATATCTATTTTAGAAAGTGATGGGAAGGGGATG
>CABFOV010011012.1:0-14678 GCA_902141375.1 Timema poppense
GAGTGTTATACTCACGTGTTCTGTATATTAGGTATGTTGATACATGCAGTGAGTGTTATACTCACGTGTTCTGCACGGAGAGTACTCCGATACGTCGGAAAAGGCTCTTCTGGCGACATAGCAAGTTCCCACCGGCTCTTTTCTCTCGTGGTTGGTGGTGTAATACACGTACCTCGGGGCACACGCCTAGAAAACATAACTTATTATCATGATTGTGAAAAAAAAAATCTACTGAAACTTTACATTGTAAAGAAAGCATTTATGTTACATGTATGTTATAACAGTTGTGTCATCGATTATAACTAACCCTATAATTGCGGCTCTATTAGACATTATATCTTCATTTCGTCCATGCAATACTTCAGATTGCAACTGTATGTATCCAATATTTGGTATAAGGAATGCTAACACCAGAGGGGTACTGTAGGTCAGTCATTAACCTACCAGACAATCTCCAGCTATCGCAGGCTGTGCATATAAAAGATATAAAATTCATGGTCAGCTGGATCTAACTTCAGGTTCCACAGAAAAGAGGAAAATAATGGCATTAGGGGAAAAATAATTGAAATATGAAAGATTAAATTATTAAAATAAATGTTTTCAGGTTTGAGCCACAAAGAAGGAAAAGTAACTTACGAAGTTTCTGTTCTAATTAAAAACAACTATTATCTTAAATTAGGGATGAAAAAAATTATGTGAACAATAATTTAAGTTTAATTTATGATTGTGACTAATAACCGTAAACTAACCAATCAGTTCCTATTTCTTAAACATGGTTTGAGCCACAAAACAACAGTTTTAACCACCATCACCAAACGGGAAAGCCCTTAAAACATAAATTAATAGTTTATTTCTTACTTTTACAGCCCTCGGATTGAACTTTTTCTTATCGAGGCTCTCGGATTACCTAAAGTGTGACAGCCCTGACATGATTTAAACAGGAGAAACATATTAGACAACGAAAGTTACATATTTTTCTTTTATCTTTACCGACACTGGGCGGGAAACGTATACCTTGTTATAAAACACGAAAAATCCTATAAAACATCAATGTTTTAATAACAGTTTTTAATTGATTTTTAACGGGTTTTTAAACATTATTATGATACACAAAGTTTCAAAACGTGTTACATAGTGTAAACAAACCTTATAATCCCACAAGAACAAGGTTACTAAAGAAAGTCTTGCAACTGTAGAAGGAATGAGGAGGTTTAGGCAAGAGGAAATGAACTAACATTCGCTCGGAGAAGGTTCAGTTGATTGTGACCAGACTAGAGTCAGTCCAACTATCCTGAATACCGCGTTCTTCCCTGTGAATCAAGCTGTCCTAGCCCGAATGTTCCTGATCTAATGAAGAGCTGGTTGACTGGTGCGCTGAATACTACCCTCTTCCCTCCTCCCCTGGCTGGAGGTCTAATGAACACGAGTCATCTATCATCGCTGCCCCAGATTGCAGGGTCGACCTAACCTGGCCCACTTCCGTTCCAGGGAGAACCGGACGTTGAAACCCAACCGCCAGAAATAGCTGGAGACTGGGTAGGGGAAGAGTCTACATTCTTCTTTGCGTGTTTAGGTTACCAAGGGCGGCTTTGAGCCACGCTACCTTTTGTTTGTGAACCACGTTTTACAGGACTATTTTTTGTGTGTGTGTTTTCACGAAAACTACATTGGCACAAATTATGAGACTAGGATAAGCTTGTGGTACAAATTCAGCACTAAATATTGGTATAGGTCTTATAATTTGTGCCGTTTGTGGCGCTGCCAACTTCACGGACCTGCGTTTTACCACCGATCCGGGCTAGCCGCTAATTTACAATGCTGGGGTAAGGATGATGCAGGAAGAATTTGGAGGAAATGTAATCGCATTCTATGGAGGAAAAGAGGAAGAACGTTTAGGGTGAACCCCCCGTTCAGTTCACCCGGTCCAATCTTTTGAGAAAGTGGCTTACTAGACCGTGCGACCACCGATGCTGGTATCCCAGTGTTAAAGATGTCTGTAATAAAATATGATACAGTAGCTATATAGTTTTAGAGGAGTATTTGGTCGAAAACCGTACTAAACAAGAAGGCATGTAGATGTAATCAACACAAGGGTGCAAATCATTGAAATTAATCAAATTACTGCAATGTCCGTATGGAGGAAGCCACAATTATTAAATTAATTTAAATTAGTTGAAATATGACACCTGGACAATGGAATCGAATAGGGGACCTTTAGCTAAGTAAATTCTTTACTACTCAGATATTCTAGATTCATCCGGTGTTAAGTGTCATTTATTCATTTATGACGGAGTCCGTGTCAAAGGACCCGGTTTCGATTCCTGTGTCCAAGTATATTTCAAATAATTTACATTAAAATAACACGCGTAGTTTGGCGTAGTAATCAAATTATTAGTATAAGCTTTTCGACAATTTCTTACTGATCCTGTCACTAATCCTATTATCTCATTCCATTTTTGAATCATTTCCCCTACAATATTAATGTATAAAAGTGTTTTTAATAAATACGTGTAATAGTAGGCCTATATTATAGAGAAAAATCTCAGCATTAATAGGTTGTTGTAAAATTATGCATACTAAAGTTTCTGAGCTGTTAATTTTATAATCGATTAAGATTGATGAATCTTGACTGTGCATAAGTTATGTTAAAAACAGAAAGTGTATTTAGGCACAAACTAGAAAAAAACACTATAAAACCTGCTTCGGTGGCGCGTAGTTTAGGGCACTACTCTTGCAGTAGACTAGACTGCCGATGACGAGGAAATCAAGGTTTGAATCTCGGTCGGGTGTACTGAGGGTGGTTTTTCTACTCTCCCTCCCCGCGAATGCGGGTACACTTTCTTTAAATATAATCTTTCTAATTTCTAATATCATCAACGTAATTATTACGTACGTGTACAACCCGAACGGTTATTTAGTTAGACGCAGTTCTAAAACAACATAAACTGTATACATCGCCTATGCTTTCTAAGAATGTTTGCTTTGTACCCTTTTTTAAAACTCGGATTTGACGTACATACTAATCTAATCGGAACTTCTATAGTTTATTTTTGGTAATTATCTTAGAACTGTTGTGCGCTAAACGTTTACTCCAGTGTGCTTCAAATAACTTACTAATAGTAATAATAATAATAATAATAATATTTAGCACCGCGTCTTACTAACCGTTCGGGTTATACGCTTTAAGTACTAATTACTCTAATGGATTAGGAATTGGGAAGGTTGACTTAGAGGAAGTGAACCCGCATTTGCGTGGAGGGAGAGTGGAAAACAATTTAGGAAAAGCCACCCCCATTTCACCCGACCGAGATTCGAACCTCGATCTCTCCGTCCTCAGCAGTCGAGCTCAACACGACAAGTGCGTTAGCCAACTACGCCACCGAGGCGGGTTACTAATAGTAGTTTATTCATATAACTTGAGGAAACCCGCTTCGGTGGCCGCGTGATCTAACGCGCTAATCTCATGTTGGACTAGACTACCGAAGAAAGGGAGATTGAATGTACTTAGGGTGGGTTTCCATAAATGGGTTACATTCTTCCTACAAGCAGATGCGGGCGCATTTCCTCTAAATTAAGCCTTCCTACTCCCTAACACATTAGCGTGATTAGTACACAAGCGTATGACCCGAACGGGTAGTAAGACGCGGTGCTAAATAATAATAATAATAATAAAGCAGATGTATTTTTTTAAGCATTTTATAAATACTGTTTGGTGAAAAAATGACACGCAAACTGACGGTTTCGAGTAATTTTGGATATGGGCGGAGGTTTATTTCTCATCTAGTAATATACTTAATTACAGAGCTGTAATTTGCAATATGAAAATAAGAATTGAGCTAAATTTTTAAACTGTACTTGTGCTATCAACAACAGTTAAGCTTATTGAACGAAAAAACAAAACAGCAGTAATTGAACCAATTAAGACGTCTGTAGTTCAAAATTATATTTAATAGCGCCCATTTATGTTCACTTTCACTCAAAAACTTCTGGGAAATTAAGAGCGGAGTGGGAGAACCAAAAACTAACCTAAATTTAATCTTAACAGACACTTTAAAATGTAACGTGTTACATATTTTACGTAATATAAGTATTTAACAATACTTTACATAAAAACATTCATCTTTCCCATCTTGAAATGGAAGGAGAGTCGGATCAGAATGTCAATGGTTCAATCCCCGGCCCAGTACAATATATAATGTTATTCCACAATAGGACGCATGTGTGTAGATTTCCTCTGAATTAGACTCTTCATACTTTACTCTTTTTATTATGTTGTACATAAGCCTTGAGCCAATAGTATGAATTAAGCTAACATTAAGCTATTCGAACTAATAGCCCGTGGTGGGTGAACCAACAATTAAAAAGTATGGGCTAAATATATATTTACAAAATAGAATTTAAAAAATCAATTATAAATATTAATAAAAAGTGTTACATAAGGTATTACAATGTGTATATATTTAAAATATTGGTGTGTGTGTGTGTTCCCAATGAAGAAGCCGCGTCTAGTCCAACAATGAACTTCACTTTCACATAAGCAACAATGAGTCGAAACAGCAGGGAAGACCCAATAAAATATTATTTATTATTCCCTCGCCAAAACATAACAATGCAATAAGAGCATGTTATTGTTAGAACTTTACTAGGAGAGAATATGGGATGGAGCTGGCTCAGCAATACGGCCGCCATTGACACCCTCCCCACACTCCTCATCGCTGCCCCCCTCCCCCAGACCTCCTACACCGGAAATCCTCACCCCATCACGCCCCCCCACAAACCTTCCATACCCCATCATTTCTACCCCTCCTCTCACCACACCCAGAATGGCAATATCCCTGCGAACGGTGATGGGTGCCGTGTGCAGTATAATTATAAAATCAAAGTTTACATCAAAATTACTGCAAAAAAACCTATATTATGAAATAATAGTTCAATGTCGCATTGGAGCTCAATTTAAAATCTAGACTGAGATATCTCAAAAGCAACAATGTGCTTATAGGAGTCGTCACCTTATTGTTCTCAAGATACTTGTGAAACACTGTAGAGCTCTGTCATTGCCTGCCTGGACGTGTCCTACATATACCCAGACGTTGGGAAACTTTCCCTGTAAACCAACATGTGCATCCGCCTGTACGAAGACATAAACTATACTTATTTGTCGATTTATTGCTCAGCAATGAACTAACTCCGTAGACACGAAAACAAGGTGTCCGTCCTTTAATAACTCCCATATTTGCGTCACGGTCAAAGCTATCTAGGAATTAGTCAATTTTATTCATCCCGATATACGCCTTCTGCTAAAGAATCCTCTTTAGTGGTTCCAGGGGTAAACCATTCTAGTTCCAAAAATTAATCGACTAGTAAAATTAAGTTCCGTATTTTAGATAATTTTTAAGCGCTATCCCGCACTTACATGTCCACGGCACTACCCTGTGTAGATTTTTTAATTCCCTTAGTCCTTTCGATCTACCCATACACTCTCTTCAATTAAAATTTTAGCACCCAACATTTTTCTGCGTAGTTTGTACCCACCTAGACCCGCTTACAGGTAAACAGTCTGCAAAACTTTATCATAGAGGTGACTGTCATGACAGGTTGCACTATGAATTGGGAATACCCATGATTCCAGCCCTTACAGTCTCAATGCATCTCCGCGGCAGNCTTCTGACACTCAGAGCTAGTAGTTCAAGGCAAACAAGGGAGCTGCCAACTATTTGTCACGTTCTCGTATTAGTTATAGTTTGTAACTGCTCGCGCCTTGTGATAACACCACTACTGTCTTTTACAAAGAGGCCTTGCCTTAATTTTGCTACTTCATTTCCTTCAATTAATATAAATATTCTGTTTCTAATTATAAAAACAAAAATATTTACACTAAATTGAATTTTTTGATTCTCATCAAATCAAAAGTTTTCACCATATTAATTTACACCTAACACGATGCGTGATTTCTTCTTAGTTCTTTGTGCGGAAAATTAAAAACTCTTGTGATTAGGAGCGTTATGGTTTTAATAAACATGTTTTAAAAACTGACATTAACGCGAGTGAAGTTGCGGGAAAAAGTTAATTGTAAATAAATCTATGTACTTGATTTTTGGGAAATAATTCGTTTAAGAGTAGTTTAGTGATAAATGATTTATTTATTTAGTTTAAAGATTTTAAAAACGGCTTAAGCGAATTGGTGGTGCCAAATGGGTAATCTGTAAAGTTTTTAACCATATAAATAATTTTATATATTAATTTTACTTTAAACATATAATTTGATAGCAGTTTACTGATGACAGACTTCGGAGAAATCTACATAGTATATTCGAAATTAGCTCAAACTATTTTGTTCAAAATTAATATGTAGCTACTATTTTAAATAATAAATAATAATGTACGCTTATTTATCTAAAACCTATAAACTAAAGGGTATCTTGCATATTACATATTTTATAAACATTTAAATATTTCGAAAATTGTATTTAAGATTAAGTGGAATTGGTTTTTATAATAAATAAGAATATGCTTTTATATTTTAAATAATTTGAGGGTAACTTAAAAATAACTGATTTTTTAAAACTCAAAACTAAAAAAATTTAACAAATTTTTTTTGAATTTATATTTATTATGTGTTTAACAAGACTGTATGCTTGTTTTTATAAGAACAAACTCTTAATGGTAGTTTACGGAAAACATGTTTTTGAAAATTTTGTTCCAAGCTATTATTTACTTTAAAAATTGGTTTAATTTTGTCCTACCATTTATTTATGGGTTACAATGTGTAGTTAATCTAATATTCCAATATTACGTTATTACTTTGCAATATTTCATGTTTGAGAAATGACATTAAATTATTGTATTGCATATTTACAACCTTACATTAGTTATGTAATAAGGCTACCAAATGGATACACTGTTTGCTAAAGTTATTTTCAAAAGTTGGAGACAGAAATCTTGAGGCCCATTACACTAACGATTTTGAGGCCCCCACCCATCCCGTCACCTATTTGAGACACGTAAAGGGGCAGAATTGAAAAAGACAATGCTAAAAAAGAGGAAAAACCCATTTTTCTTCAGTTATATTATCTATGAAAACTGTTGCAACTAGTATTTGACTAACTTACTAATATATAGCTCGCGACCTTAAATGATCACTCATATGTAACTGACGATTTCCACACGTCCATCACAGACTGACTTAAAATATGAATTAAGAATTGCCCTAAGTATTGGGCGACACCTGGATAGTTCAATGGTACGAGCTTTGGCGTACTAAAACATATGTCCTGGGTTTGATTTCCGTTTCAATGTGTCATTTTTCAATTTTAAGAATACAATATTTAAATGTGGCTATAACCGTACTTAACAGCTATAATATCTTGGCTATTTCATCCATTACAAATAGTTGATTAATTGACTAAATGATGACAATTTTTATATACATCATTATTATAGTACTAGTCTTCTCACGTTCACTGCAGCAAAATCTTTAATTACATCAACAAAATTCAATCCTGCCTGATCTATTGTCGGTTTTCTCGCATTGTAGCTTACATATAGTTTATAATCATGCTATTCTTTTTGAATGTTCTCTCACATCTAGAAACTGTTATTAGGAGGGTGCAAAATATTCTAAATGTTACGTACAACTCTTCCAAAATGCCTTACAGGCCCCTCCCCTCCTTTAGCTCGGGGTTTGGTGTATTTGTGCCCCCAGTCCCAGGTCCTGGATACACTGTATCGTGGCTAAAGACACTTGTATTCATCTGACTGCACTAGATTATGTACCACCCCCCTTATCCTCTACTGGACAAGGGCAGGGGCACATGCACAATAAAGTAAAGAGGGCAAGAAATAAAAAACAAATGATTTAATTGCAGAAGAGAGTTAGGACCACATATTCATTGATAGGGCTTCACTAGGACCTATTCAATAATTTGTCGTCATGAACCCTTCTCAATCATCACCCATTACTATACGTAATTACTCAAAGGGAATGGTACAAGAATCTTTTATATTGTACCAAAAATACTTTAAATCTGTCATAGTAAATTAAAGATTGCGAGTCTCATAAATAAATATTTATTTGAGAAAAGATTAACAATAAATATATATATGTGAATATATGCATACAAGTAACAATAGATAGTTAAAAGAGAATTACATAAATATAAAAAAGGAAATAGGGTTATGCCCATAACTATACAGAGGTGCTGTTGCCATAGCAACCTTGTCCTAACAATTACATTTACAACGTAGCTTACGGACCCTCAACGGGCCTCAGCGGCAACCCGCAGTGCGCTACAGTCTAACATTACTTTTTACAAAAGGATTGTTTCGTATGCTTTATAGTTACAATATATAAGCATATAACTTTTATGGCAACCAAAAAAGGAAGTAAATTACTTATATTAGTCTTAACCCAATATTCAACAAACAAATTTAACCGTATGGGTCATCAAATATCCCCATACTAACCCAGGCATTCGCCTTGAAAAAGTAAGTTACGGAACTTAAAAAAATACAAAAGGTCCCTCATAGTTTCAACTCAGGTCACCAAGCCGGAAGGGCAAAAAACCTCAGCAATATAGTTAACAAATGATAAACAACATTACACCATGTTTGATCTACGTAATTTGTCATTCTTACTATATAACAGAAAATACAGATGAAAGCCAAAAAGCAAATTTTGAATGTACTGGCCAAAAAAAAGAATTTAGACCTAACCTATAATTTACCAATAAATCTTTAACTAATTTCCAAAGAGTAATTTTGAATAGTACGGCCGAAATTGAATTTGTACCTTGGGAAAACTCCCATCCTGTGATAAGTGTCCAAGACACGGATGAACCAAGAAGTGCCCATTAAGGCACACGACATCAGTTTATAAGCAGTTTTTCTCTGAGGGGAGGGGAACATAGGGGAAAGCAAAAAGAACATAGGAGAACATTCACATGAAACAGAGGGATTGGCGGTAAAGAACAAATAGGTCATTGGAGAGACGTCTGGAACATCACGTGATCACCACCTGATCACTTCCCATGGAGCAACGCGAAAATAACACGCTCACAATGCCACACCTCTAATGTCTTTCAGTTACGTCTTTTCACTCGGGGCGAGAACAATGTGCGCGGGCCGGGATGTTTGTTGACAAGACTTCACACACAGAGACCGAGAAACGGGGCACTTTTGGTGAGTCTTGTTATGTTCACTCTTCGTGGTTGTAGAATTGGTGTTATTTTACTCATATTTTCTTCTTGCTTGTAACGTTGATTTCAAGCAACGTTACAATTAGTTGTTTCATAAATTCGTGGGGCTGTTGTTTCAAAGAAGATTACGGGAATGAATGGGTGGTATGCAGCTCCGCGGGTTATATAAGAACTAAACTAATATGCGGAACATTTTAGAAAACATTCTAAAAATATATTTTATAAAACCAGTTTAAATTGAAACAAACTATTATTGTACCAAATATTTAAAAAAATTTAAGGTGTCACATTTCAAATACTTTAATTTTTCACATTTTACTAGTTTGACTTGATTATTTTGTAATACCAGTCTAAAGTGTAACCAACAAATTCAAATAATGTCCTTTATTACTAACTAATAAACAAAGTTTGTTATGAGCACCCAATCTCTGTTGGAGACAAGTTATCGTTGACAGGATACGAACTGGGTCCTCCAAAAGAACTGTTCTCGCTTCACTCGTGGGACCGAGAATTGCCAACTTGGCAATATGACTATTGCTGTGGATTACCGATCATGATCGCTATCTAGGGCACTTTGAACTACTTGAGTTAATGCTTGTTAACGAGTCGTTAGTTACAGTGAGTGGTTAATTCCTTGTTGGTAGAATCTTCCCAAGCAGCCGACTCATTCATTCATTAAATACGATTATCGTTGTCTTTAAGTCGGAAGTATAATAAAGGATCTTTGGATGAAGAAACGCCTAAGATCATCAATTCAAAGACTTCTTTCTCTTGTTAGAAACACAATCGAATAAAAGCACCTTTTAATTTTTTCAAGTCATCACCAAAACGTAGTTTTATAATTTTCTTGTACAACGTCTATACACCTCGTCCGGGCTATCCAAATATGTTCATAAATGGCATAAGAACGAGAAAGGTAGAATTTATAAGAATGGTATTAGCATTGGTGTTGAAGGAAGGGGATGAATCATTTAGAAATACCACCTCAGCACAAATCATACTATACGAGACTAATGCCTTTGTCAACTGTCCAACAGTGGGAGTATTTACAATTTCTGACAAGTAAAAATACAAACATAATCAAAATATGTTATTAAGATTAAATGTTTGCTTTAATTGGTTAATATGAAACCTAAGCTAATTTCAGTTTATTGTTTTATTAATTTATTTATGTTATTTTAAAATAAATTTACTAGAAATTATTCCTATTATGTTATATCTAGATAACAATAATGAAATGCTTTTAGAGTATAAGCTCCCATTACGTGACAGTTTTAAATGGTTAAATTCAGTTTGCAAAGTATTTTTTGAAAACAATGTGAACAACAATTTATTTTATGGAAAATGTATGGAAAGTCCAAAATCAAATATTTTCGCGTGGTGTTGGGCGCTTATGTGTGTTCCAATTTTGGTTCAAAATCTCAAAGGAAAAAGGGGATACATTAGATTCACAGGTCGTTTCATTATAGATGTTCTCTCTTACATGTACTGTACGTGTGGCCAAAAACACATATTTGTGAACCCTGGGTGCGTTTTTACCTCACCTAGCAAGTAATTAAAAGCATAATAAATTCACCCTTTCTTCCTCGTAGAAAGTAAATATTAACTTTATTTGCTATTAACTAAGCCAATTGAGTACTAACACTGAATAACAAGCTTCTTATCCGTTTCATTGGCCATATGGCTTAAGGTACTACTCTCTCAGTAGTCTAGACTGCTGATGACAGGGTGATTGAGGTTCGAATCTAATTCGGGTGTATTAAGGGTGGTTTTCCACTTTTTTCAACGCAAGTGTAATCTAAATAGAGCCTTACTAATAATCCCTTTAAGTGTTAGTAATTAGTTCATAACCGTACAACCCGAATGGATAGAAAGACGAGGAGCTAAAAAAATGTATTTCCTTCCTTGTCATATGTAAATTAAAACTATAGTCGACACGTTTCAAAGGTTTGGCTGACTGTAGACAGTTATTAAAAAAATCCATTTGTGTTTACTTAATTCATACTTTTGTAAATGTTGGACGTAGGTACTTTATTTATTACCTAGGTTATTGGCAGTTTGTATCTTAGATGTTCGAGTACCAAAGACATATTCTTGGGTCTATATTAAACTTTGTAATCTTTGAGTATTTTGTGTATAACCGTTTGTGTCAGCACAATACGTGCAGGCAGTTACCACCATTTTTGTCAACACACTATGTATATTTACCAACTGTTTGTGTCAACACACGTTAGCAAAGTTTTAACATATTACTTCCTCTATGGGTACAAATATAGTATTTGATAGTAAATATATTTAAAGATGGTTTTTAATTCCAGTCGTTTATAACTAGAATTAAAGTTGCTTACTTAATGAAAACTCGATTTTATCAAAAACAATTTTAACAAACCTGATTAAATTATATTTAAATATAGAAGGAAAACTTTACAAGTAATACGGTACAGATAAAACACCAAAATAATAGATCACTGTGATCCAACAATTTATACTTTTACTTGAATTTGATTTTCTTTTACACAAACACAAAATATATACCTTACTTTTACCCTGAAAGGTAACAGTATTGCTTTGAAATATTACACTATGGTTCTATGTTATAAGATGAGCAACCATAATGGAATTATCTAATTATCTAAGGTGAGCTTACTACCTTTCAGGATAAAATAAGGGTACGTGCCTTCACATTTGATCTATATCTCATAAAAAGAGAGAGTATATTTTGAATGAAATGTTCAGCGATCAATGCGGTGTTATGTGCATAGCTCTATCTGAGTAATAACTCAAATAATATAATCCCACTTTGTTTGTCTTTCTTGAAAGATGTACCCATTCATAAGTATGATCTTGATCATGTGTTTTATTTGCTCGCAACACATATGTTTGTCATCGAGCCACACAATGCTATGAAAGGGAAGACAATAGACTGTCTACATGCTACTTCTATAGTTTGGAGTAAGGTTTGTCGCGTTCCTAAATTTTCCTTTGGAAGCTTTGGCGTATGTTTTAGTAATATTGTTTTTAGTATCTTGGCGTGTAATCTATATGAATATAAAAAACAATGTATGTATGTAAAATATTTAGTTACATATGATATATATACTAGCCAAATAAAAATTATATATGAATATTAAGCCTATATAACCATAAAACACCATAAAACATAGTATAGGCCCTACTTTTGTCATCTAAATGGCGACTTTAGCTAGTCAATTATCCACTTTGTGGGGCAGGTGAACTAAAGGTCAGACTCATCTGGTCTGGTTTGCTGACGCCAGGAAGGCGAGGGTTAAAATCCCAGCCGGGTGTATTGGATGTGTTTTTTTATTAAATAGTTGCACATTCCCCCTCCAGGCAAACGCATTTCCCCCTAAACTGTACCTCTCATAAATATATATATATATATCATTAGCGTAGTTAAAATGAGGTGTGTGAACCGAATAGGTGCCAATAAAGTTAGAATGTTTTTTTCCAAACGTTTAAGTTCTTAAACGAACTATAATTTTCAAATATTTAATTTTGGGAGGATTGCTTAGTGTATACCACAATAAAGTCGTATTGTGAGCAATCAAAGAAATATCTTAGTCACAACATCCAATGAATACTTGTTAATTTGTAAATAAGCCCCAAATACACAATGAATCGTTGTTAAATTCATTTGAAGAGATGAATCAGCGCTAGTGACGATGTGCCGACACAATCGTTTACTTATGGAGGATCATCCTCGAGTCATCGCAACCACAATACCTTGGTTCACTTCCAGCCACGGGCTCAAATAACCTTCCTTTTTGGTAACCATTTGGTTTATTACTCGGGTAGCCAATGTTATGGTTTATATTGTTGTTTCCATCGGTTGTGGCTGGCGAAACTTTTTGAGCGCGCATGCCTAATTTGTCCTTAATTTTATTAGACATTATTTGACAAACCATTTTAATTTTGATAATATAAATGGAATATTCGATTATTTCACTACCACTTTATTATTTCTATGCATCGAAATTATTATATAATTGTGAATGTATAATGTATTATTATTGTTATTATATATTATAAATGCATTATACTAGGGAGAGTATACAGTTTAAAGCGTTCTTATGAATCCTATCCAGGCAATACCTCTTGTTTTTTAAGAATAGGTTTAGAAAATGACATTTCATTTATGACTAGTACTTAGAGAGATTCACAATATTAATAACTTTGTGACAGTAATAGGAGACCATCCAGCATAGATGGTAACTGTGTTTAAGGTGTCACACTCACAATATACTAGATAGTAATATACTAGATTACTGGTGACAAGGAGGTCAGGGTTCAAATCCAGGCTGGGTGTATTGAGGATCGTTCGAATGAAAAAAATATTGACACCCAGCATTATTTGGTAGTTAGACCCTACGAAAAAATATTTAAAAAAATAATTCTTGAGACAGTTAAGTATTCATATAGCTATTGTTGTAAATAAAATAACTCTTCACCCACTTAGGTGGCCCCATGGTATAAGGCATTATTCTCACAATAGGATAGCTAGACTCCCAAAGACGTGGAGATCGGGATGTACTATGGTGTTTTTTCTTTATAGGCTTTTCCACTTTCCCTCCACGCTAATGCGGGTACACTACCTCTAAATTTAGCTTTACTACACATTAGTGTAAATTAGTATATAGGCGTAAAGCACGAAAGGGTAGTAAGACGCGGTGATAAAAAAAAAGCTCGTGGACATCATTAAACGCAGACTATCAAGTGCCTATACGAGTGCACGTGTAAAGTTCATCTGAGAATATTTGTTTGGAAATTGATCGTTAAAATATTAGATCAAAGTAATCCATGAATTTGTATGATTCTCAATTTACAATAAATACAGTCATCAACGGATTTACTAAATAGTTAACAATTTTAGGAATAACGCGGCATTTAATCAAGGTCACTCAACTTAAAGTCGACACTAAGCCAAAAGCTGGTTACTCTGAAGAATCTAAAATATCCATCAAATCCAATAATCTTTAGTGAAATAAAAAGTAATCAAAGTTTAATAACTGTTTGTGTACAATTTCATAAAATATTTATCTAATAATAATAATAATAATAAATATAACCATAAAAATGCCTGATATTGTGTTAATAAATTGTAAGATTTATTGGTAGATGGAATAGTATATTCACATTACGATTCTAGTCAAAATGAAAATTTGTTGGCCGGAACCATTTACCCACTAAAATCCACATAAAGTTAAAATGAGTATAATATTCTAGGTAAAACTTGGCAGTATATAATATATATGTATAATAATATATAAATATATAGCCTATCACAACTTAGGAAGAATACTGTCAAAGTGTACCAGCTCAACAAAATAGCTTTTTCATGTGCCGTAGCCCTGCCCCAATGTACAGGTGACGGTATCAGATATCCCCACACCTGCAATGTGGTGCCTTGAAAGTACCACAATGTACAGGTGACGGTATCAGATATCCCAACACCTGCAATGTGGT
>CABFOV010011013.1:0-14672 GCA_902141375.1 Timema poppense
CGAGTGCATGACACTGTCAATCTTAAAGAACCATTAAATAAATTGCATGTCTTGAATAAAATAACAATTTTTTAAAACAATTTAATCTGATGATTACTGATAGATTAAAATATTTAAAAAAAAGTATCATAAAATGGGAAGTGATACTTAGACCTTTGGCTTAGCATTGGAATGTTGCTAAAAGAAAAATAAACCCTAAGGGAGATAGAAACATGTGTCTAGCATAATTAGTACACTTTTGACTCATTAAGCTAAAGTTCAAACTTCACACCCTTATTCTTCAATATAAAAAAACTGTTTGTGTCATAATAAACCTATGTTTGTTTAGCGCCCTCGTGCCGCAAGGAGCAGACACGTGAGTACTACTCTGAGAATGGCTGCCGCTCACGCAAACCAGTCAAAATGGCTAAGTGCGATGGCAGCTGTGGCTCAAACTGCTGCCGAGCGCGCAAGACCAAGCGCCGCAAAGTGCGTCTCATCTGCAATGATGGCACTCGCTACACCAAGGATGTGGACATTGTGCGCAAGTGTGCTTGCACCAAGAAATGCTACTGACTACCTGGCCCCTCCTTGACGCAACATGTCGCGCTACCCCCCGTGCGACCAGACATTGTTGCCGGCCCTGTGCCAAACACGACGACCATGACAGTGCAACAATCGCCACGCGCCATAGAGAGGCAAAGCTACTCTGCGTGTATTCTCAGAGTTGGCATGTTTTATTTTGTAAATATTTCAATACTCAGCGCGATATTTATTATTATCTCGTGGTCTTTGTGCATCTGTCTTTTTCTACTCTTGCCATGAATTTCACTTCGTTTCAGAGGCTGATTTCTGTGGGAATTTGAATCTTGGTCTCTTTAGCAAAGACTTTACATGTAGATTTTAAATGTTTATGAGTAATGTTGATCACAAATATATGTAAAATGATTGTTATAGTTGGATCATCAATAGTCTTATATGACAGTTCAAAAAGTTACTAAAAAGATTCTTCAAATCGTGATTCAATTAGTTATTTCAGTAAATAGGCTTTATGCTAACATTAAAGTATACTATTGTGACACTTTACATTAAATACTAGAAATAATTAGATCAGTTAATAATTAAGACAAGTCACTAACTCAACCCAATAAATATTTAAATAAATGTTCTTAAGTCATAATGTTAGCCCTTATGTACCCTTTGCTCTGAGGTTGTAGGGAACTCATGTAGAGGAATATGTCTCGGACAAGTCCCTGGATAGTTTTATTGTTAGAGCAATGGTACATTAATCCAATTGGGTTGTGACACACTAGGGGCATGAAAAAAAACGGAAATATTAACTAGTTTTAATTAGGAGAGATACTTAGCATACTTACCTAAAAGAAGCTGTAGTAGAAATTGTTTATTAAAACACTTTTAAACACAAAAACTCATAACTACATTCAGTCTTTCATTGCCACAGGCAATTTTATTTCTTGTTAAAATTGCAGAAACACGTATAGGCCTATTAAATTTAAGAGAGATTGGGAAAGTGGAGGCCATGGGAATGAAGTTTTAGATGAGCATATTACCTGTCATGAGGAGAAACAGGATAAGGAATGAAGATATCCGAGAATGATTGGGGTACAGGAAGTACATGAGATAGTAGAGGAAGCAAGACTGAGATGGGGGCATGTAATGAGGATAGAAAAAGACAGGATGCCAAAGAAAATGTTGGAAATGAATTATGTAGGATAAAGACCTCAAGGGAGGCCAAGACAGAGATGGGAGGAGCAGATAACAGAAAGTGTTCAAGTGAAAGGAGAATAGTGAAAGATATTAAAGGGAGAGGATTGGTGAAAGGATAGAGGAAGATGGAGGCATTTTACTAAACTGACCTGGCCACACGCTGGAAACAGTTGATAATGGTTATTATTATTATTATTATTATTGCAATATATATATATGGGAGTAGCCTACTGGGCAAGATAAGATAGATAGCAAACTTAAGTAATTGTGTTATTTAACAATATATATATTACTAGTAGAAGTACCTGGTGTTACCCCTGGCAACACTTTTATTTGCTTCAAGCAAACAAAAAAAGAAAAATTATTTCATTTCTTCCAGCCCAATTTTTAATCAATAAAAAAAATCAAATACAAATTTTAAAATTCCATCTTCTAGGTGCACATATTTGTGCACAAGGGCTACTCATTTTTAAATGTCAAACCTATGCTTGTGATGGATATCCTGCAATGCTCATGACAGACAAACACACAGCTACACAAACTCTTCATTTTAATAATATATATTATTGTGACACAAAATTGTTAAAAATTATTAGTAACAGTAAGTATACTAGTATGAAAGATAAATGTTCATATGAGGTTGAGGCTATGTATGGGATTGTCTTGACTTGGTGATCTAATGATAGTCTATCTAACAAAAGATAAATGTTCATATGAGGTTGAGGTTATGTATGGGATTGTCTTGATTTGGTGATCTAATGATAGTCTATCTAACATATCATTAGCAGAGAAGAATTGCAGCTTTCTCTGTTGAGATATTTAAGTACCTTGAAACACTGGATAAAGTCCAGATTATGGGTCTCAATATGTTACAAAAGAGGGGTTTCTTTTGGGGTTTTTAAATTGTTATCTCTCCTAATTTAAACCACAAGTTTTCCTTGTTCACAATTCTAAATAACTTTGAAGGACTAATTGTAATGTTGGGAAATTTAACTGCAAGCTTAAGATAAATTTGTATGGAAGAAAACATGAACTGAAGAACTAAGCATGTTTAATGGAACATTTCTCCATCAAATTAAAACATCCTATTTCAACACCAACTACACACCATCCCACTATTCATTTTTATGATGTGGAAAACATTCTTTATAGTACTTTAATCTAAGTGGTCTGGAAAAATAGGAATTCTGTATCAAGAAAATAGTGGCAACCCTAGCCAAATATTTAGTATTTGAAGCCCTAACTGAGCACATTTTTTCATTTAAAGCATATTATCAATCCAAATAAATAAATAAATAAATGTGTAACTTTTATATTTAGCTACGTGTCATTGACCAGTTAAAGAGCTAAGGAGACCAAGATTGAAATTGTACTTTAGGTGAAACCTCACTTCTAACACCAAAAATAGTGTTCATTTAAGATAGCACCTTTTCTTTCTCTAAATTAGGATCATTCTAAAACACAAGTTCATCAAGTTTTTTGTTACATGGGAAGTTGTAAATTTGCAAACACTAATTAGATAATAAAGAATGTAAGTAGAGTAATTAAGTAAGATTTGTATGAGGCGGTCAACAATATATTATTTTTCAATAATAAAAATATTTTTAAATTATTATTGAAATATTTGTCAAATAATTTTGGTAAATTTTGCTGGCTATAAAGGAAGCTATTTAATGTGAATGAATCACATATTTAAGTTTCATTAGTAAGCAAAAAAGCACAAATATTTTGAATTTTAATGGCTGAAATAATTTTGTATAAAGTACTTTTTGTTTATTTTAAACTGCTAAACGTTATTTAAACCAAGGTTCATTTTCAAAAGTAGCTCTTTTTTTTTAAATTAATACTGTACTACATACAATATCCATCAAATTAGAAGTATATGGCCAACTATAGGCTACATTGGAAAATGGAAAAAAAAGTTTATCAAAACAAAATATTAGTTTTGACAAATTGTTAAACTGACCTGAGCATGATTGCTATTGTAAAAGTTTAGAAAGATAATCATTTTCTAAGCAAGATATTTTATTAGAAGATGCCTTGATAAATAAATAAAAATTGTGTTTTTTGAAACCAAATATCTAGATATCAATATGAACTTTATGAAAATCAAAGAAAATTTTACACACAAAGTAGGCCTATAAAACAAATATTAATCATTTAGTTCTTATGTCACATGAATAAATCTTGATTTAACTGATTTTTCTGTTATGCTATTTATTTAAATTTAAATAGTTTATATACTGAATTTTATCATAGATAATGAGAAAAATTAGCTTTTAAACAAAGTGACAAATTTCAAAATGACCTTACTTCTATTCTACAAGCTGTTATCATACATAATCCATATGGTATGTAATTAAATGCATTAAGAAAATTAAAAACGCTTATTATGCTGCCATTTCATAAATTATATGGCTTAAAAACTTTTTATAAAGGATTACATTTGGATTTATTTTTAAACTATATTCTTCAATATTCATTAACCAGAAAATTGTAGCACATCTGTTGTAAATAATGGTATGAACATTTTAAAAGAACTAGGCTTAGGAATAAAATGACTGTGAGGGATGGTTTGAATGAGGTTTCACAATGGTTACAAAAACTGAATCCACAACATTTCAAAGCACAACTTAAAAGATTTTTTTCACAAAAAACAAATTTTGAAACGAGCGCAAAAATCCATGGCTAAAACAAGAGTAGTGTATTTTTTTTTTCTAGGCGATCATTTTTAGCGTCATCTTAGTTGCGTAAGATCGGATAAAAAAGGGAGGGGCCTTTACATCAACACAGAACCTTAAATAATAAGAATAAAAAGAGTTTCTATAGGTTGGAAGAAATTTCAACCATCTGTTTATATATGTTTTTCTAAACCAACTTTGTGGAGATTCAACAATTTGTAAATATTTAGTATGTAGGCTTTCACAGCCAGTGTCTAAAGCTACGCTAGGGTGTGAGCCCTACAGATCACTTTTTAGCTTCTAACAGGTTGGCAACCATTGTAGCTGCCATATTTTTAGAGTGATAACAATGATGTAAAATAGTGGAGATGTTGTTAGATCTTGATGTTTTATGTGCTCCGAATAACCTGGTCTGTCCGCCTGAAGCTGGGGCTACAGCCATTACAGTTTGATAGATTTTGTTCAAATTTGAAATGCGGATATTAAATGGTCATTCCTTGAAGCTAAAGCCTAATTTTAATTCTAGGTCTAAAATTAACAGTAGTTAACTGATGACTGATTTTTGAACATTAAAAATTGTTCAAAAATGGTTCTTAATGATTTTGTTTAAAATGTATATCCCTGGAGTATTTTACATGATAGTTAATACTATACTTGTTTTATGTGGGAAAAATGTATTTACTAGTTGTTTACTGATAGCTGAATTTTGGACATTTTGTTTCAAACTATAATAGCATATATAAGAAAGCATTTACATTTGTGCTGTAACACCTATTTTGGGTGATGTTGTCTTATCCAATCAGCCGTCTCTCTTTCTTTCCTTTCCTGTGGTTTGCCGAGTGAATTGGCCCATCATGGTTTGTGTTGTGGTATCTGGTTGGCTGTCTCACTGAATAGTCATGGTGGACTCTGAGGATTATGATGTCTTAGCTGTGGGTGTAGATATTTGATGTATACCAACGAAATAATCTTAAACAGACCAACATTTTTCTTTACCTCTTTGTCCACAAAGTGAGACACCATAAGCAGACACATCTAATTTTTCTATTTACCGGTACCAGATCTCTCCATTGTGTCAGCCAACAGGATGTTACAACACAAGCCTCAGTGGGCCGTAAAAGACCACAATCCATCAGAAAGGAAATTAAAAAAAGACTCCTGGTTGATATTTGAAAAGTTTAAATTTTAAGGACATTATAACCTATAATATGCATCCATTTTTGTATCAGTATTATTATTATTATCATCATCATTAAAATTATTATTAAAATTAAAATATAGCAGCTAGAATATCCAAGATGACCGAAACTTAAAAGTGACCTATATGGCTAAATTCTGATAATAGCTTTCACTTTGTAAATATATATACTATATTATGGAATCATTTCTTCAATTTTGTGTGAATGTTGAAAATGTGTGAGTGATTAATGAACATGTCAAATATTCTGTAAACCCAGTATGATAATACTTCATTATTCATGTAAGCAGTTATTATAACCCATTTGTATTTATTTAATATGATACTCATCGTGTTGTGCTTTATTTAAAAAGATTACACATTTTTTATTTGTTTATAAGATTACTTGTATTATTACTACTATTATGATAATTATTGGAAATTATCGGGAATTGAAAGGATAGACTCCATCTTAGCTTATTAGGGGTTCATTGGGCTTTAAAATCTAGTTAAAACATATAAAAACAAACCATGAGGTTATCTTCAAGATTTCACTGCCACAAACAGTTTTATCAGGTAGAGAATATATTAAGTTGTCAACAGTTAATATTTTATTTTACTGCTTTTAGTTGGACTGAGCTATACAAAACAGCTGGGCAGGAAGTTAGTATGATGAAAACTATCTTTGATTAAGGTTTGGGGCCTGTTTAAATTTAGTAATTAGTTGTTAGGGGGTTCCTATATTTGTAAGTGTGACTTGATGGATTGCAGTGTCCCCAATTGAAATGTCTCAAGTGTTTTGGTGATATAGCATTGATTCGGGCATTTGTAACTACAGGTGTGATTATTTTGATGTAGGATTGCTGAGGATGGTTATATTGATGGAGAATTATGCTAACTATCTTGTGGATGGTGCAAGTTTTGCTGATGCTTTTTATGCATGGTAATCTATCTGAAAGATATTTTGGGGTCAGGTTTCATTTTTGGATCTGAGAGCTTGGTGACATACAAGCGTGTTGTTTATAAGTGGTGCTTGGGGGGTTCTTTGAAGATGTTCATGTTTGTGTTTGAACGAGAACTGAGAACCCAGTTTCTAGGAGGCTGTTTTGTTTGTGGAGCCCAAGGTAGGTGCCAGATAAATCATTAAATAATTTAAGGGGGTGGGTATACCATTGGTAATGATATATGTAAACTCAATCCCAGGACACCTAGCCCAGATTTGAACCTCTACCTCCTTGTCACAGGTATTCCAGCTTATTGCAGGCACAACCCCTTACCAAGCGTGCCAGCCAATAAGAGTTACTCTCCACCTAATGAAACTGCCTGTGATACTGCAAACTTCAGGATGGTAATATAAATGTGTTTGTTGAAATATTGTGTGCCACACAGGGTTTTAAGGAATAATGAGCATCCACAACATCCATTTCTTCAAGTTACCGATGATTCAGCATAGTGCTCTACTTATTTATTATAACAAATATTATTATCTATGACTAATAAGTTAAAGCTAAGATGTTAGAAAATTTAAAAAATATATTTAATCATAATATGTACAGTATTAGCAGCAAATGATTTGAGGTAATATTTTAAATAAATTTTTGAATAGTGCAATTCATTCTACCCAATTACCAATGAAGGTTTCCAAAATATCTCTTGTATTTTAAGAAAATATTTTATTATATTAAATATCTAGTACAAAATTAAGTAAAATAGCTTTTTTTAATAAAACCTAAACCCATTAATATGAGTTATCTTAATGTTGATAATTTTTTCCCATTCTTTTATAAGTTTTGAGTTGGTGTATTTTCCAGAATGTTATTCTGTTGAGGGTTAAATTTAGTCACAATACCTGTGTGTTTATTTACAGTACTTAGAATATGTCCTGGTTGCATCAATCTTGTTTCTATGTTTGCTTGCCAGTTTGTCACCTCCTTGATTATTTTTTTTATAAAAGTCTGTTCACTTTCTTACGAATCTCTGGTCATTTTAGAATCCTCATGAAAAAACTTGCAACTTAACATGATGAAAAAATAACTCTTGGTTGGTGAAAATATTAGTTATATGAGGTGATATAACAATTTGGGGCTTTAGGATGTAGAGCCCAATTTTAATCCCTTACATGCATGTAACTTCCTGATCCCACTGGACAACTTGCCATTCCCAACTATATCATAATTCACTAACATCTCTACCAATCAGGAGTTAATTTGTTATCATACTATGATTACATTTATGCTCACTGAATTGAAAAGTACAACTAAAGGGGGTTACAAAGATAATCATGAGACACATGACAATTTGGTGTTGCTATTTTTAAAAAAACTGAAAAGGCATCAGATTGGCTAGCTAATAGCTAATAGTAACAAGTATACGAAACACAACAAAACTATGTTGAAAGCTAGGAATCTGAAAATTACATTAACACCACATAATTGGGTATTGGCCCTACTTACAAAAAACCTATTAAGCCCCTATAAATGTCTTAAACAAGTTAATTATGTTTAAGAATATTATTTATGTTAATGAGGAACTTACAATAGCCTATTTTACATACTATGTATCTTTAAGTGTTCTCTAAATATTTTGTTCACACACTTTAGAGCTTTAGTGACGCAATATTTTGCCAACCAATAAGAAAATACAGGATTGGGTAGAAAGTGTTGACACATTTAATAACACTGTATCTTTACTATCTTAACTTCTAGGCCTAAATTCTTCCAATTAAATTTAAAATAACAACAAAATATTGACTATTTTCTACACACTGTTTAATCATTCATTTTTTTAAAAACACTGTTCTTAAGATGGCCACTATTATATGCAATACATTGTTGTGAGCGCTCCTTGAAACTTGACATGACTTTTCACAATGTATCTTGTTGAATTGTTTCAACTTTCACTATAATTCTTTCCTTAAGTTCCTGAATTGTTACCTATTGGGTGAGTTTCTTAAACATGATTCTTCAACATGCCCTACAAGAAAATGTCTGGAGTTGTTAAGTCTGGTGAGCCTGATGGCCAAGTGATGTCACCAAAGCTTGAAACTAGGTGCCAAAGAAACATTTTGTGAAATACCTCCATTGATGTTCGGGCTGTGTTGACCGTTGCACTATCTCTGCACTATCCATGCCCTTACAATGTAATTCAAGGGTCAAAAAGGTCAAACAAAAGATCAGTGGAGGTGCTTGGCAAAATGTTTCCTGGGCACCTCATTTTACAATTTGGAGACATCTCCTGGCAACCACATTCACAGACTTGACAGCACTGAACATTTTCTTGTGGGACATGTTAAAGTGTCACGTTTATGTGACTCACCCAAGAACAATTCAGGCAAAGAAAGAATTGTGGTGGAAGTTGAAACAATTCAACAATGTGTTGCGTGTAACGGTGGCTATCTTAAGGACATTGTTTGGAAAAAAATTAATAATTCAAGGGTATGCAGAAAATTGTCAATATTTTGTTGTAATTTTAAGTTTAATTTAAAGCATTTAGTAGCTAAAATAATAAAGATAATTAATATTAAATCTGTCAACACTTTATGTCACACCATGTACAACATTACTGAAATAGTAAAAGAAAATTAAAATTAATTGAACCAAATATGGAAGTGTTCTATCTCCAAAATTGTTAAATTTGAGATATTTGGTTCTTACCTTTATTTAGCATGCATATGACTCACCTGCGTTGAAATTGAGACTACTATATAATTATTTAAGAAGATACAAACTCGAATTGTCATCTAGTAACATTGGTTTTACACACAAGGTCAAACTTCAATGCTCTTTTACACAAAAGTGAAAAATTGGACATAAAACACTTGCATTCTCGGGTGACGATTGTTCAATTAAATCAATTAAAAGAAAGATAGTACAGTGAATGTTGTTTACATACTTTGGATCCTTAACAATGCGATATTATGCCAACCTACTAATTTGAAAATATATTTGGTTCAATTAATTTTAATTTTCTTTTACTATTTCAGTAAATGTTGTATCCAAAGTCAATATGTTTTACTTTTGGTTTATTTTAAAATAAAATAGGGGTAACTTTTATTAAGTAAACATGATCACATTTAAAAGTAGAATTACGAAAATACCAAATGTTTATAAAATGCCTTTGTTGCTATTAGTGCTGCTTATATTTCAATGCTTGTTTATTTATGTATGGTACCAATGGTTAGTTCTTCATAATGTTAGTCCATAAAAACTAAAATTTTATCTCTTACAGAGTATGGACTACAGGACTTAATGGTGCATTTAGATGCCAACATGCTATTTTCAATATAATATCCTGCCATAGTTTGTTATTAGGCTGTATAGTAAGATATAAAATTTACTAGACATGAATATTTGAAATAGAAAAACAAGTAAGATATAAACACAAGCAAAACTATTTAATTTGGGATGTAGGGAATGTGAGAAAAGTCCAGTGTTTTAGCAATTCATAACAAAACATATTTTTTGGACAAAATAAATCAAATATTGCTACAGTAAAAACATAAGAGTTAATTTTCTTTGTGTGGTGATATCAGCAGTTGTTGATTATCTGTCATAATCATGGCATATTCAAGAAATGGTGAGGTCACCGTGTGAATAAAATTAAACTACCGTGTTTCTACTAAAGTACTATTTGATTTCTTTTGTCCAAAAAAAGTTTTGCTAAAAAAACTTAAAAAAATACCTTTCCTCATGCCCCTTACATCTACACCTTAAAGAAAATACAGAGAATTTGTTTCCTAAGAAAATATTTAAACATAGTTTATTAAACTGCATCACATTATTCTAATGTTGATTGTCAATATTTAAATTTACAACTGAATTTTGAACCATATTAGATGTAAAAATTAACCTCGTCTGCTAAAGATTGGCCTTAAGGATATGAAGTCCCTATGTAGACTAGGTTTAAACCCTTAGTGGACAAAAATATTTCTTAAGTGAGCATTTTGTCCAAGATAAAAGAAATTTAAACAACATTGCCAAGGTGAAAATTGTCAAAATAAACCTAAATCATCCTCAATGGTTGTTTTATAATAATTAAATAACTTTGAACTTTTATTTTTTATTTTTTTTTCAATAGTTTTTTTTAAATGGGCAGTTTATGAATAATAAAATTCCTTGAATTTTCATTTTTTAGACTTGATTCACAGCAAACTATAATTTGATGCGCCCATAGTTGCTATCAGTAAGATTAGTTTATAAGTGTGACTATCTATCATATTATACATAAATGGAACAATATTTGAGTGTACATATTGAGGGAAAAAAACATCAATTATAAATTAGCTATTTAGATAAAAATTTCTTAAAAGGAAATAAAAGTTAATACCATAATTTGTGTTATGTAAAATAATTTTGAAGAAAAACTATTGAAATGAGCTTTAGTGCTTTCTATGTAGATAATCAGTGTTTTATATAACGCAATTGTTTAGTGGCATGTGTTATGTGTATGCTACATACTGCATGTGCAGAAGAGAAAAACATTTTTTTAAATATAATGTCATTTAACAGAGAGTAACAAATCCATTGACTGGCATACCTGTATGCACACAAAAATAATAATTTGTGTAACAATTGACCTCGATATATTTGTAACGTGTACAAAACAATAAAACAAAATTATCACAACTTTGTATATGTTTATATTATTTTATCATTTTTTTATTTTTGTTTAAAACTAAGCTTACTTTCTTGTAGAGACTCAACCCTCCCCTGCGGTGGTAGCGTCCTTTCCCTATCTGACCAATATATCACCACAGCGAGAGCATCATACAAAAATAAATATGCTAATAAATCATCAGGGACCTTTAATGACCACCACTCAATCCAACCAAACCCAGGTGTCAGCACCTACCCTTGTTTATTTTATCGGGGAATTAGAGTTGTAGTTAAATAAAATCAGGAGTAGTAACAATTAGGGCCTTCAGCAAATTTATTTATAACAGGAAGATATTTGAATTTATAACATTATAAGATGAAATAAAGTTGCGACTTCTACGCAACATATTAGACGTTTAAACATAACATAAATTCTCTCCAGTTGATCAAAAATATAATCAGAGTTTATTAATAACTGGTAAATATCTAAGTTTATAACTTTATAAGATGAAATAAGGGTGCGAGTTCTACGCAACATATCAAACATTTGAACATAACATAAATTATCTCCAATTAATCAAAATTATAACCAGTTTACGAATTATTAATTATGGGACAAGCAGTAAAGTCAGTTTACAACATTAAAATATTGCTCTAATAATGTCCGTGATATACAATCTCACAATAGGGATTCTACAAGAAACATATAAGAGCTACCTTGAATTCAAATCTCAAAAGACTGGCTTGTCAATAAAGTACATACAAAAAGGAGTTACAGAAATCTAGGCTGTTTCATGCCTTTAATTCTCACTCTAACTGCATTATACCTACGAATAACNTACCTACGAATAACATAAATTATACGCCAGTGCGTAAAGGCCTATTCCTCTGACCAAACTTTAATAATGAGTTTCAACGTGAACGCCAAGAAAAAGGTCAACTAATAATTTAATCTCAGCTCAACGATATTAGCCGTAATAAATAGATATTATAAGACAATTTCCGCTACTTCGAAATAATATAGAAACGCACAAAAAAACCTAATATAAATTAAAGGCAACTTCTTACAGTGCACAAAGAGGCGGCTACATATTTAAATATCTGAACACAAACCCTTCCCACTAACGTAATAGTCACACAACAAATATTTGAATCCCCAACATTACGGCTACTTACATTCTAAGATGTTCCTTAGAACTATTGTCGTCAAAGAGTACTGAGAATCGCTGAGCACTTGCTTATATTCTGCTTGTAACAGCGGGGGAAATGTGGATGGATTGCATGACGTAAGGTGAAGTCATTTACAATTAATGAGAGCATAGATTACCTCATCAGCGCCTGCGCACAACGTTGTGAGGTACTTGACGAAGATAGGGGGGTGGGCACACTTAGCACTACAGCTCCAATAACCTCCACAAGGCCGCGCTTGCGCATCAACCACTACATGGATTTAGTCCTGTGGAAACAACTGTGCGTTCCCGAGAGGCCTCAGATATTGTTTACTCTTAGTGGCGGTCACAGTCGTCGTCTGGCATGTCTTCATGCTCCGTATGTCGCTCCAGTATAGCCGTTAAATGGGGTAAGTGCTGGATGTACACTTGGTGGCGGAGATTTGCTAGTTATAGAACTTGTAGCCACGGTACAAGAACAATACTTCATGCTGAATTTGTTTTTACATTTGCACCAGAGGTCACACAGTCCATGGCATCACTCTTGCAGAGGTCTACATTTGAATATTGTCTGGGTAGCCTACGATGAAGGTGGTTTCCCATGGATAATCTATTAGTCTGTATTTCCCACCATTGTTTTTCATGTTACTGTAGGTGTATATTACTTACAAGTGGGTTGGATTCTGCTTTAAACACAAGTAGACATTAAGACAAAAGTAAATAAAATAAGATCAATGAATGCTTTTAATTCCAATGTTTCTAGCAATATATAACCTGTTAAAATCATACTTTTAGTTTAAAGGAAGCATGATGGATCTGGTTATCCTGATTATGATATTTAAATTATTTTCAGAGCCTAACAAAAATGAACTCTAAGCTACATTTAACTCTTGACAAAATATTTTTCCCTTTACAATTAAATCGGCTAAAATTTTCACAGGAAAACTTTTATTTTACAAAGACAAAATAAATCTTCAGTTGATGGAAAGGTCAACATAGCCTGAGGTATTTGAACAGACAATTGGACGTTTTTGCAATTTTTATAACAAAACACCCTGGTCTGAAATACAGAGCAGATACGTTCTCAAGAATCACTGTGGGTATTGAATCCATATAAAAAGGAATTAATTTAACAATCAAACCTCATTTATGAAAATCAAGACATTGATTTTGGATAAAAACATACAGAAACATCCAAGACAATGATCATAAAATGAAATAAAGAATTGTGATATTTATTATTTATTATTATCATGACAAACATCCTGCTAATTACTGTAAAATAATTCTGGTGAAAGAGTGAATGAAATAAACACAATTCACTCACTCTTCACTAAAAAAAATATTTATAGCTTAGAAATGGGGGTAAATGTGTTGTGAAGTATCAGGAGACCAAAGAATACCAAGAGGTACTAAAAGCAACTACATTTTCTCTTTTAGTTTTAAGGAAAAGTTCTTGGGAAGAAGACTATTAGGAGACAAAAGAATAACAAGCGACACCATAATATACTATAAAATTGAAGTTTATTTTAAAGATTTTAAAAATATAGTTTTCAAATATATTAAATATGGAAAATATAGGAATAAAGTCAAATCACCAGCCCCAAGATCTATGGTAAAAGCTCTGTATACTATGGAGTATAGACAACGATTTACGGTTGCTTGTAAGTTGTAACTTGTAAGAGGTAAGTACATTACGTGATTGGTCCGTGTGATTGGGTTCTGCGCTTGCCACTGACCTAATAATCAACTAAGTTCCTAATGGAAAGTGGAAATCAATATATAATGCATTCCACTTGGGAAGACCTAGATGCAGATTGGAGGATAACATTAGAATAGTCTTGAATGAAATAGTGTGTAATGAAGTGGACTGGATAGAACTAGCTCAAGATAGAGATAGGTCACATATTTTTGTAAATGTAGCAATTAATTTTGAGCTTTTTTTGGAGTTATTAATGCTATAGAGCAGGTAACTTAAGTAAGAGCATACATGCTCATTTAGACATAATCTCTTTCTCTAACTCATTGCTTTTCCTGTTAGAGGTGTCCTTTTTATACTTTATCTCGACTCCTATGAGAGAAAGTAGATATCATAAAAAAAATTGTATCTGGTACTTTCATAAATTCCCCCAAAGGATTTATGGCATTATATATCCAACCCTAAATTTAAGGGTAGTTTAATGAATGGAAAAAAGAGAAAAAAATTGATTACATCAAAATTCACTCTTAACTATTTTGTCAGCTTTTTTTAATACAGACACTAAGATCGCGAAGCACGTGACTCTAACGGACACTGCGCCATATTTAGTCTAGAAAAACTCGTTAGTACGCTGCGAAAATGAAC
>CABFOV010011014.1:0-14204 GCA_902141375.1 Timema poppense
TACAATCATTGGTACGCAATACTCGACCTTCACTACACTTCTCACCCTCTGATGTAATACTACACACTACACTACAACCATTTGTATGCATATTCGGAGGGAAAACCAACACTGATTCTACAATTAAAATAGAAACAACTATTCACGCTTTCCTCTGCTATCACTGGACACAAGGGTTCTTTCCCCTTACATTTTCTTTCTTTGTTTTGTATACTATTTGTTCCTATTTGTGTCCCATTATCCTCTCTTTTAGGTAAATGTGTGACACATTTCACAATTCCTCACTCGAAAGAATCCCGATATATTTGAACTTAGGTTGAGTTTTTGGGCACTAAGCGTTCTATTTGATTAGCTCTTTGTTCAATGGCTCCTGTTTAAGGTGTGAACTCTGTTCCTCGAGTTTTTATACCCGTATGTTTGTTCATGTCCTTCTCTACTACATCACCTTCCATATGGTATATTAATAATTATGTATACTATGCAATGTTATTATTTCACGTCGGGTGGCCGGTCACGTGTTCTTGTTCACTATTCATGAATTTTGGTTTTTATACTGATCAGATTGGTGTGATTGTTGTCACGTTATAATTGGAATCACTTTAAATTTAATCAATTATTTATTCAGCGTCATTGATTTACCGACCAGGGTGAATTCATGATCCGATATCACAAGCTCTGCTATTTTACTTCTTAGGGAACTGGGATGATTATAATGTGATTGATTCAAGATTGGATTAGATCTGATTTTTTTTAATTGATCAAAAAGGTTGTGTAAAATGTAATTGTGAAGATACTTATGCAATCCATTTAAAGTATGTTTTGCTTTTTCTAGTCATTTATTCCAAATTGTCCTTCGCTTCACTAAACAATACATATTATGTATTATTATAAAATAATTGTACTTGGCTTTCCTGGAACAATCTTTCTAACCCAAAACAATAGTTGACTGAGAGAGAAAGGCATATTACACATAAGTACAATTTGGGTGATTCAATGATTACAGTAATGTTTGCAGTAAGCTAAAGTTACAAGTTTCATCCCTGTTTAGGACACTTTTAGAAGTATTTAAAATAAAAAAGGTTACTCACACAAGTTAAAGTGAACATTTCTCACTTTATTATACCCATACTACCCTCCTATTATCCTGAAAGGTAGTGCGTGAGCTTACCTTGTTCGGTTCCACTATGGTGTAGCTCATAGTGTAATCATTCAAGGTAAACGAGGTGTGCCTGATGTAATTATACCATAAAACGAGGAATGCTGTCTTACGTTCGAGTAACATTAACAGTCAATCCGACTGCACGCTGCAAGACCTTGTGTTGGTTCAAACTTCCCCTGATCGAGAGCAGAAACTTCCCGTTTATCACAGCGAGGCTATAAGCATTCCCCACGTTCCAAGAAAGGCAAAGTGACACATGCCATTCATTCATTATCTTATCCAAGTGTTGGAATTTGTTCAATAAGTTGTTATTGTCTTCACATGTTCGATCAAGATGTCAGAAAATGTTGCAGCTGATCAGGGAGAATTGTGTATCTCGCTGTCGAGGCAAGAACAATACATTTGTTGCACTTTATTTTAGCAGCACTCTTATAAACTAAAGTATGTTTATTTTTGAGCGTATTCTAAAAAATTATTTATAATAAAATGGAATATTTTGTTTTTCTTTAAACCATTTTCAATTCCCAGTATGGGTTTAAGTTGGGGAAACTTGAATTTTTGACCAGGGAATATTTTTCTGAGATTTTGTGGCCACACTGTTGTCATGTTTCAGTAAACTACGAGCGGTAAATTTGCTAACAATAAGGTTGCAATCCTCTATAGTCTATAGCAAGATTCATATGCAAGAAAGTACCATACATCGTATTAGGATGGTTTATATTGTCTAAACAGGCATTAAATGCAAGATGGGCTATTTGTTCCTCGGACCTCATTTATACTGAACATCAAATCACTCAAGCCTCACTTGCTTTCGCTTCGAGCTAAGGCTAACTAACATCCGTTTAGACCAGGATCTGAGCCCTTGTACTTCATATATGATTGTCTGAATCACATTGTCTTCACGCTTTTGACCAACCTAAGGTCACTAGTTGTTAGGTTAAGCAACTAAAATGGTTTACTAGGCTGATAGCATTGGGGAACTATTCTTCTATTGTGTTGAAAGTAGGCCTACATTTACAATACCTTCATATTTCAGGAATGTTTCGCCTAAGCTGAGTGATGTGTTGTGTCAATAACAATAATAAAGAAACTTATTTCTTATTGGTGTATAATCGGCTGTTGGAGCTCAGAATAGTATTTATCTTAGAACAATGTCTTGTAGGTCTGAGGGGATTATTATTCCTGGAAAACACAGGAAAGCCTGTAGAATTCGAGAAATTTTGTGTGATAGAGAAAAGACACTGTAATTCTCAGAAATGTTGGTGATGGTTTATGAAAAACAAAGTAGTAAAGCTTAATAAGATGTGAACTATGAATTAGTTTTATCTTTGTTTCATGCTATTTTGTGAAGAGCTTGACATATTTGTCTTCAAGGGCGCCTACCATTTAAAGGAAGGGGAGGGGGGTTCCTCTCACTTTGTTAATAATTATGGGAATATCAGTTCTGAAGTTTGAGAACCACTAAAACAACCCTAAATTATATTAGAATTGTATTGTTGTGACCCTATTAAAAATAGACTGTTTTGAGTACGACTATAATGTATGTTTTCAACAATTTACCTTAATAACAGATTTGCTCAATTTTTGTGTAAAGTGTCATTAATATTAAGAAAAGTTAACCTTGAAATATCAAACCTCGTCTTAAATAACGCGAGATTTCTGGACGATTGCAACGCGTCTCAGCGCTCTGTTAGGCCTTCCCCCTTCGTGATTATTTCCTGCTGTCCAAAAGCTCAGAGGCCTGCAAATTTAAAACAATTTCCCTATAATATATAAATGTTGAATCGTGTTTATTACAGAAAGGTTCTAGGAGGTTCTTGTCTTGCTTGAGATCCTCCTAATTAATTTGAGTAGCAGCTTACCAAGAGAGGAAATAAGTGGGAAAAACTATTTAACGATTATCTGGAAATTGAGATGGGGAAGGAAGCATTTTAGAAATGACCTAACCGTATTTGTATGGAAGGAGAGTGGGAAACCGTTTATGAAAAAAACATCCATGGTGGATCTGACCTGCTTTTAAACCCCGATATCCCCCCCCCCCCCCNNNNCAATCAGGCCAAACTTAGCACGAGAGTAACGCCTTAGACCGTTTGGCCACTGAAGCGTGTCTTATTGTTATTTAGTGTCACATCTAAGACTCGTTAAAATGTATTTTTGCTGGAAAGCCTTGATAAGTCTGGGAATTAAGAAACGTACAAAGCGTATCAATCTTGAATCTCTGTCTGGACCCATAGTGATTAAAAGAAAAAAGACGCATTCCTTCTAATAAACGGACTTGTGTCATTCTACCTTGTGGCTCGGCATTCCCTCCCTCTCCTGTTCGCAATGCTGATCTTCATTATGTTGCTTCTAATGATGATGGATGCTATCTCGACCGGCCATCTCATTCCAGACATTACCTGCTAGAATGTGTTTAGTGATAAAGCTTTGTATCACTCCTACATCTACACAAGAGGTCGGTTCAGACAAACGGCTGTAATATTGGAGAATTATTTAGGTGTTTTTCAGAATACTTTTCACTATTAAAGAAACAATCCACGTTGTCTGTGGTCACGGACCACCTTGGTATCCTTTCTCGCGGAAAGGCCAAAGATAGTATCTTGAGTTTATAAACATACCAAGGATATTTCGTTAGGCCCAAAAACAATTGTATAATGCTGAAGCCGGTTCTACATTACTTGGAAAGCATTGGCCAGCATTGGCAAATATGAGCAATATTAATTTATCAAATTTGGAGACACTCACTCGCCAAATCTTTAAACTATTGTAGATGATTTTCACTTTTGGCCTTTTGTTTTTATAGCGTGACAGCCTTGAATTAGTAGTTTATTTATTTATGCATTAATTCGAGGTATTTAATGTGCACTTTCTGAACTTACTGATTATATCAGCACACGATAATTTCTATGAGCGAGAGCGAAAGTGCCTTCCAATTTTTCCGGAAAGGTATTTTCTCTTACCTTCCAAAGTTATTTTGCATTCCACAATCGACATGGGACCGACGGCTTTACTTCCCCTCCGAAGGAAGTTGTGCTGCGGATTTTAATCACTCAAGAAAAATCCGTTGACCCTGGCTGGGTTTGAACCCACGAGCTTCGCGTCCTGAGGTGATCAAATACTAAGACGTTAGGCAGTCCAAGTGTAGAGTAGCCAATGTTGACAAAATATAGCTTTCTTATATTATCTTTGAGCTATCAAAAGTAACAGCTGCAGGAACTTTGGCTTAGCTCATGAATACATTAAAATAGATTCATTAACAGTTTGAACTGTCATAAAAGGTTATTTCTATAACATTTCCTTAAATTACTTATAGTTAAATGTCTAAAAAAATATTGTTAAATTTATGGGATTGTGAACTTTTTTTGGTGCAGTATTGGAGCCCAGGAAAATGAATATCATTCACTTTTGTTGCGCCTAGAAAGCTGAAACATGACACACTCATTAAACTCAGATGACACTGCAGTTTTATATTAAACAATTTCGGACTAAATCATTGTATTAACTGAATTAATAGATCGAGTTTAAAAAAACGCTTTTTATTAAAAGTAAGTAAAACTAAGAGGTAAAACATATATTATTTTCTTTTATTTTAAACGCAGAAATTCTTATTATAACAGAAGAATTTTTGGAATTTTTTCCCTTATAAATACTTCGTTGATCTTATAGCCTACACCCAGTAATCTCACCTCACACGTTTCCATTACAGTGTAGCTTCTAAGATAGGGACATAATATTATCCGTTTAAGTAGATAATGGTATTTTCAGGGTAAACGGAGTATATAAACTTGAACTTAATTTTGGCTGGTATTCATGAGTTAAAACCCAGCCGAGGTCGACGAATTTTTCTTGAGCGATAAAAATCCGTAACACAACTTCCTTCTTAGGGGAAGTAACGCCGTTGGTCCCATGTCGATTGTGGCATGTAAAAGAACTCTGGAAGGTACTCTACGTGAAAATACCTTTTCCGGCAAAAATTGTAAGCCCTTTCGTTCTCGCTCATAGAAGTTCTCGTGTGCTGATATATAATCAGCCAGTTCATAGTGTACACGTTAAATACCTCAAATAAATAAGTATTGATTAGACAAATGTTGATATTCGATGTTGTCTGACGCGAATCGATCATTTTATGACATTGGTGGTAAATGTGCAAACTATGTAAGCGTAAGTTAATGAGTGGGAAAATCACATTGACACTTTTGTTTGGATCCAAAATTTCTGCAATTATATTTTAAATACAAAAACTTTTTTTACTTATTGATAATAGAAGATTTTTTAATTCTTTTTTACATTATCTTTATTTTATCACTAGAGCTTTCACATTCCTTCTTTACGCTGATGCTGGTTCACTTCTCTAAACTGCCTTTTCCCACCCTTATCCCTTGAATTAAGCCCGATAATAACCATGATTTTAAAAGTAGTAATGATACAAAACATTCTGAATTAACTTTAATAGCCATACTAGGCGCCAAATATTCTGGGTGAACCAACAACACAATGCTGCCAGATTCTCCTTACTATAAACGTTGTAGATACCATGACATTTTAAAATGAATCATTGTTTGCGGAAATTTAGCAAATGAGGTTGATGCACCAAATCATGAGAGATAGATTATCAAAAATGGTTAAATTTGCAAACCATATCTATGCACATAAAGTGTGTGAACAGTCGTTTCCTCTACTGAAAAGAAACACCCTGAGATATCATCATCAATTATGAAAGTGTCTTCAACACAGGATTAATTAAGGTCTAACATTCACACCCTTGGTGTGAAAAAAGTCTCAAATTACTGGGTAAAAAATAAATAAATAAACAGTTTTTTTTGTTTTGTAATAATAATGATTTTAAAATTAAACTTTATTTACTTAAGATGATGACAATATTGAATTTTAAATTTTCAATGTGGTCCTTTGTCAAACGTGTTCGACACGCCTGCCCCCAAATATTTTAGTGCATAATGCAAGCTATGTATATTTCACAATATACATATAGAATAAATTTAAAAAAAAATTACATCTTGAATAATGTGTTATGTATATATTTTAAACTTCCTATATCAAATGTGTATTTTTTACGTAACCTCTTAAGATGTGTTTGCGTACCCCAGGTGGAAAACCACTTCGCCGCCTAAGAGCATGCGCCCACTGAAGCGGGTAAGGCAGAAAAAGAGCTGTAACATTCACTCCTGAAACAGGAAGTGTGTAAAAGCAGCTAAGTGAATTAGCTAGTTCACGTATTGGAACCGTGTCATGTGAACTGTGATCTTCACAAAAAGAGTTAGGTGTGTGTGTAGGGAAATACACCCGCAAAGGTCGGACGTGAGGATGAGAATCAGCAGGAAGATTTATATTGAAAATATGATGGCAGCTATTACGAAATAAATAACATAGTAGCTAACATAAAAACCACGGTGTACACTCACGGGGCTGCATCTAGGGGGAGGAGGTAAAAAGGTGGCAATTCCGCTGGGCCTCATTTCCCCCGTAATTACTATTCAATCACAGTAACTATTGTAAATGTTGCATCAAATAGTGGTGTACATATGATTAATAATATAAGCAAGTGGCAAACAACTAGGTGGTCATGCAGGAAAGTTGCATTAAGAACTTAAAACATTCATTATGATATTTATTGTGCTTTCTGTGAAATTTCAAATGGTAAAAATCACACAGTTCACAAGTATAGACGCAACTTCTCCTATTAAGAAAATGCAATATTCGGAATTGGTATTTATGACTGTATTGTGGAATGACATTGTGGAAAGATTTGGTAGCGTAAGTGAGCATCTTCAGAAATCTGGACCCGATGTAGAATGATTCCTTGAAAGTATTTGTTTCCAATCTGAGAAGTGGCTTTGACTAATTGGAAGTTGAAGCAAAATAATAATCAAGCCGGTGCTACCAACTTACACAGATACCCGACGTTCCAAGAAGTATCCTGATAGAAGAGATTAACTTTTTCACTATTGTAACATCCCATGACAGTTTCAGAATTTCCTCATTCCTGTGCGCTATTGATTAGCTCAACATGGAACTTGTGAAGAGAGCTACTTCCGACAAATAAGTTGACACAGTATTGGGTTTATTTGTAGCTTAACTACAAAAAGTCATGATGAACTCAAAGCGAGGGTTGATGAGTTAGTCAAACGATAGAGTGAAAATCTGCAACTAATTTTTAAGACTGAAATATTACATATGGTGTTTCTTTATCCACTGCATTGGAGATTTTGCGACAGTTATATAAAAGTGATGTAAATTAACTATACCCAAATGCATCAACTGCACTGCACTTGTATTTGGCATTACCATTTTCAAAACTACTTTTTAAAGAAGCGATTTTTGTCCACAGTGACGCAAGGAAGATTTATTTGACTCGTTGACAGCGATTTCTTCAGATCATGAACGACATTTCATTTGATGGAGTCACTGTACTTGTATGTTTGATGCTAGGAAGGTGAGGAAAAAATATGTCAAAGTGGGTTGATAAATAATGTTGTTTTACCTGTATATTGTTTAAAATTTAACTAATTTTCTTTATTTTATATTTATTTGTCTAAATTGACTTACCTCTTTTGCAACTAAAACTTTTTTTTGTTAGCTTAATCGGATTGTGTGCATTTAATTAAGTAAAACCATTTAATTGGTTAGTTAATATTCAACAAAACTTGAGAAATTTTTAAGTAAAATAAGTAGAACTTAATAATATATTATACCTGTTTAGTGCTCAAATTGAAATTCTGCTATACAAAAGTAGTTGGGGGCTAAGATTTTTTATTTACCCTTTTTTCCCACATTTTAAAAAAATGGCCCTGAACGCTCACGCGGTAATTATTTTCATTTATGTTATGGGAATATTAATGTTAGCACACAAATATATTATCTTTTAGAAAATGTTTTGTGTGTCTATGATAAAAAGATTCGGCTACCGCTGCTGAAATGGGGCTTAAATTGTAAATAACCAGCCATCAAACGGGCCCTTGGTAATTTGCGAGCCAATCTATCGCCTAATTCACACAGTCCAGCAGAACTATCAATACCTTGCCATCCCCACAAACCAGCCCTACCCCCCGCCCCCTCCTACTGCTGGCGTTATATATTGGAGCACACTAGTTTACATCTTGCCAGCAAACCACCACCCATGCCCTCCTTTCTGATGGCGATATATTATATATTCACATACAATAGCCTCCATCTGGCTTTTAGGCCTTGACCTTGGACTCTTGAAGACCCGGCCATGCAATTAAACGACCGCAACCATCCTGCGCGAAATATTGGTGCTAATGGTCCCATCTGGGGCTCTGACTGTCCCCAGACTTGCGTGTGTTTGGGAGAACCCGCACCTGCTGTTATCCCCAGGGTAGGGAGTTACTCATCATCATCCCTCACGCACCTGCCTTGCTAAGGGACTGTCCGTTTAGTTGGGCTCCATAGAACTGGTCCTACACAATCTGCCCTTCTTGCTACACTTGGATAAAGAGGAGATACAACTATCGCGGCATTGGGACACTTGCTACACTTGGATAAAGAGGAGATACAACATATCGCGGCATTGGGACACACAACATAGTAGATGTGGTGGAGCTGAACTTGTCAAAGGAATTGTAATAGCAAGATCGGTTTGAACTCATAAAACAATATCGAGAAAGATTGTACTACTGAAAGGTGTGCCGTCTACGTCCCACCGGGTCGTTTGGTTGGAAGGTGTGCCGCTAGACGGCACGGCTCTCACTCTGAGGAGAGGTCAGGGAGTAAAAGATTGGGCAGTGAAGCCGAAGTTGAGGAAGAGAACGGACGTTAAAATGTGAAGTAAAGGACTGTCCGAGATAGAGGGTTGGATGGACGTATCTGTTAGGGGAGGAACGTGTATGTTCGACCTCGAGAGAGAAGATTAATAAAATAACTTTGAAACAGAATGGTGTTGTTTATCTTTTGTTTGGTTAAAGAGTGAGACGTCCCCGGACGCTAAAGAATATTGTAAAAACCAACATTTCGGGCACTGACGCATTGGCATTTGGGGTATCGGGGAAATGTACCCATTGGTATAATAAGAAAAGGGTACAAAGGTAGTATTTATTTTACGGACTGCACTATGTTCTTATCTTATAAACGATGCTATTGTTGAATCGTGCAAGGTAATATTGGTACCTATAGGGGTAAACGGAGTGTACAGTTAAATTATTCGTGAATGGCAAAGTTTGGGGTATTGAAATGATCTAAGCTTAGGTTATAGATATGTATGCACAGGTAACATATTCATAAATATGTTAAATGGCACCTGGACACGAGAAACAAACCCATGACCCTTGACTTATAGGAATAATGCTCTACCACTGGTCCGTGTTTAGTGTCAATATCTGTTCAAACTATGAGAAGGAAGTGACGAATCTTGGATAGCTCAGTGGTAGAGCATTGTGGTGCTAAGACAAGGGCCATGGGCTTATTTCCCTTATCTAGGTGTCATTTCTCAAATTAACAAATGTATAAAACCTCAATTCTCCTCTATCTGTTTAAATAATCAGTGATGCACCCGGAGGAGGGAATGCTGGCATCGGTCTCTCCCAATGCCGCAAGTAATTTTAAAAAGAGCTTGAATCATATGAAGTAGAAATATAGAACATGCCAGAGGCTACCTTTTAAGACTAGTTTACGGCTTCATATTAAAAAAATACACCATCGCATACTTCTAAAGTGTCCCCAAAAGACCCATTGTATGTATTTTAAGACAACTCATATTGTCAAAATCATGCCCCTTATAATAATAATAAAAATCTTCTTGAGGCATTTAATATTCGTAAATTTTCTTGGTTTCTAGCATTTAGGGGCTTTTCTCCCTCCCCCGCTCTACCCCTCGAAATCACATCTTTTGCTACAGCCTTTAACGTATGCCTACCCCAAAATAAATTTCTGGGTGTGCCACTGGATAAAAACTGTATTATTTGTATGGCATTAATACTCTCTGTCAAAAGTGACAGTGTCACACGGGATTTGACGTATGAATATATGAAAGTAACATTAATAGCAGTCATATACATACTTTCCTACCACTATTCTCCTATTTGATACTAACCTAAATAGTCCGTTCACGGTAACGTTAGCTATTAATGAAAGTGGAGAAGAGAGGACGATAAAAAAAAAATCTTTTACAAATCAAACAAGTTTTGTCAATTTGATAGGGGAGCCAAATTGACAACATTTGTTGAATATCTATCATGAGGGTAGCGGCGTTAGATGACAAACTCTTTAGGGAAGATATAAATTTTCATCAAATTCCAGGACACCCTTGAGAGATATTAAAAAATTGTTGAGTTCACACCCGCCTCGGTGGCGTAGTTGGCTAACGCGCTAGTCGTGTTGAGCTCGACTGCTGAGGACGGGGCGATCGAGGTTCGAATCTCGGTCGGGTGAACTGGGGGTGGTTTTTCCTAAATGGCTTTCCACTCTCCCTCCACGCAAATGTGGATTCACTTCCTCTAATTCAACCTTCCCATTTCCTAATCCATTAGCGTAATTAGTACTTAAAGCGTACAACCCGAACGGGTAGTAAGACGTGGTACTAAATAATAATAATAATAATAATAATAAATGTTGAGTTCACCGTGGGAAGAAAATTAAACTCTTATGTTTGTATGGAAGCAATATTTGATTTATTTTTACTAAAAAAAGTTTTGATATGAAAACTGTAAAAATATTGACCCTTTCTCGCGTCCGCTACTACAAAACATATTCGTGAGACGAATGGTTGTGGAACATCTATTACAATGTCAGAAGAGACCAAAGTTAGTTGGAATGAGCTATAATATTTCTTACAGTTCTTAAATCTGCACTATCCGTCAAATGAAAGATCCCCAGAGAGTAAGTGCACCCGCATTAACGTGGAGTGAGGATGGGAAAATCACAATGAAATTTGAACCATGACCTCGTCGGTGTCACCTAAAACTTAATATATAGCAAAACTGACGCCATATAGCGGTGACCACAACCCTCTTCCTTAACTTAGGAATACATGAAAGTATCGAATAAGGGTCGGGTGGACTACGCGAGTAAAGGCTTCCATTTCTACAGTTTTTATCGAATATATAAAAACAACAAAGCTGTATTTATGTTCCACACAAAATGCAGGTGGAGTCGCAGGAAAAAGATGACCATGGGTGGAATTAAGGCATTCCTTAAACCATGGTGTTAAGTTGGCTTGAAAAGTAGAGCTGTATCTGTTCTATGTAGAATTAAGTTAATTAAGTTAATTTCTAAGTCATTTACTAATATAATCACTGGCTTAGAAAGTAAACGTTAAATATCCCTAAAAACACCCCATATTACAGCCATCTGTTTCGAGAAATCCAACGCTAACTAGTGCCAATAAACTTTCACTGAAACTGGATTCGAACTAAAATATGGTAATACCAGACAGAAGAAATTCTTAGCTTTTGTTTAGAGCCGGACAAACCTATAGTTGTTACGGTCAGTTGTCTGAACGTGAGCTTTGGGTAGGAAAAGCACTAATCCTTTATCTTTCGGGATTCTGACAGGAAGTCTAACAGTTTAGAAAATTCAAACACATTCTTTGCGGCCAGTATTAATTGCATTTTGCTGTAGCCTATTATAAGTATTATTTTATGAGTATTTATAGTATCTATCGAAAGTGACATCTGCAGATAACATGACTTGATGTATGAATATATATTTCCTTATATATTACTGTATACTTTATCTTACATTATTAATTAAATCGAATAAAAATGTAAATACAATTTCATTGTAATATATTTCATTTCTGCATTGTGGCAACATGAATATCCATTTCTCAAATAAATAGCTTCCCGTGTCAATCAAATTGTAGTTGCTAGTTGGTACAGTGGCTTTAGGGACCTAGAATACTCCACTTAACTATTTCACTATCTTTGTATTATTATTTGTTTATTTAATTTAGCACCGCGTCTTACTACCCGTTCGGGTTATACGCTTTAAGTACTAATTACTCTAATGAATTCGGAATTGGGAAGGTTGAATTAGAGGAAGTGAACTCACATTTGCGTGGAGGGAGAGTTAAGAACCATTTTGTAAAAACCACCCCCAGTTCATCTGACCGAGATTCTAACCCCGATCTCCCCGTCCTCAGTGGTTGAGCTCAACACGACAAGCGCTTAACCAACTACGCCACCGAGGCGGGTCTATCTCACTATCACTGAGACGGGGATGTTATATGACTGCGGTCTATATTGTAAGAAACGAAGTCTGTAGCAAATGGTATAATATCAAACTCGCTTTAATATAAAGACCACATTGAAAATAGAAAATACTGAGGGGCCGCATAATAGAAAATTTAATATTGTCGCTGTCTTAAGTATAATTACAAAATAATAATAATAATCATAATTATTACTAAACAATATGGTTTTAATCATTATTATTAAACAAATAAAAAATACTATTACTATAATAAAAAGAAAACTAAGCTCATATACGATTTTAAAATGCTTTATTTTTTACCAAGAAATATGAAAAGTTTCATTTTTAGTAACGAAGTGAATGTTACACTTATAATCTGGTGTTGAAGTTATTTTCACGATGATAAATGTGTGTCCGTAATGTGTTCTTATGGGTGTTTTATTCCTTTACCTAATATACCTGACACAACTGTTCACACATTTGTTCGCTGCCAAACACTGCACATACTTGGTGAATAAATTTAACTTTTCTGTTCTTTTTGTGTATATATCGCTGGCGAGTATAGGCTAAAACAATCCGGCACACCTAAAGTTCCGCGTGCCATACAGAATCACAGATCGGGCCGCTCTATCCAGATGGTCAATATCGAGAGGTCAGAGACTGTACAAACTCTCCAGCGGGGAGTAATGATAATGAATTTCTGTGAGGAAATTCAACAGTCTTACCACTCACTACTGGCCTCCGTCTCAGTTGAATTAGTTGCTGTAGTTTCCAAACAAGCGAGCAAGTCCCGAGGGTATAGAATGGAAACACCTGTCCTGTAGGGTAGGAAAAAAATCTATTGCAACTACTTTGGGTATAAATTCAAACTAAATGTATCCACTGAAGAAATATTTTACTTATGTGAGCCGAAAACCTTTTCTTTATGAAATTTTAAAAAATGCATACTTTAACTCGCGTTCTCTTCCATCCCCACTATTGGAATGGTCTTCATTTGGAAATTATTTGATAACTATTCTTTTCTATAATCTATTAGAATTTTCTTGCAATTTCAATATCCCTAGAGATATTTAAAACGGTCCTTGCCCTATTTTTTAAATTTTAATTTGCTGCCGTAAGAAGTTATTAATTTGAGCATGTTTTTAATCGTATCATATTAATTTTTTAAACAAAAAGGGGAGGGAAATAATACAAGAAGGAAGGGGTAAATGTATCCCAGGGGGAAAAATTATGTTCACGTGGCAATGTTCAACCCTGAAATCACTGTACCCTCGTTATGCCACCATTTATTTATACCTTTATTTAAGAACTGGTTAATGCACATGTTCAAACTTGGAGGGAAAAGGTGCTATGGATGTTTATAAATATCAAATAAATTTATAGCACTTAAAATATTTAATCTTTGCCCTTAGTTACCATACAAAAACTTCTTTTTCGCCTACGACTTTTGGAGACGCCCACCCCCGAAATGTTGGCCTTGCTACGACCTGAAGTGACTTATAGACTGTCAGATGGGTTCTTCCTATGAAAATTATACTGCTACCTTTCAATAAAGCTGAGGCTAGGTATTTTGGACAAATGTAGGTTTTGAAATAAGTAGCGGCGTAAATAATTTATCTGAGGAAGCTATGACTCGACTAAACATTTAAAACAAATGCAAATCATGGTCTTTATAGGGCCCACTTTCGACCATCAACATTGATTAAAGGTTACTAACATTTGGCATTCTATAAATGTGTATTATTTTATTTATTAGTTACAAAGTTAATCTAAAACGTTATCAAAAACTTCCAGTAATACTTTTTTAAGGATTGATTAATTATTTAGGTCTACATCATTAATTAAAGGATCAAAAAAGTAAATATAATTGAAATTTCTCCCC
>CABFOV010011016.1:0-14643 GCA_902141375.1 Timema poppense
TACCTGTGAAGTACAGTGAGGACTAGGTGTGTTCCGTGACTTCTACAGTACCTGGGAAGTAAAGTAGGGACTAGGTGTGTCCCGTGACTGCTACAGTACCTGGGAAGTACATTGGGGACTAGGTGTGTCTCTTGACTGCTACAGTACCTGTAAAGTACAATGGGGACTAGGTGTGTCCCGTGACTGCTACAGTACCTGGGAGGTACAGTGGGGACTAGGTGTATCCCGTGACTGCTACAGTACCTGGGAGGTACAGTTGGGACTAGGTGTGTCCCGTGACTGCTACAGTACCTGTAAAGTACAATGGGGACTAGGTGTGTCCCGTGACTGCTACAGTACCTGGGATGTTCAGTGGTGACTAGGTGTGTCCCGTGACTGCTACAGTACCTGGGAAGTACAGTGGGGACTAGGTGTGTCCCGTGACTGCTACAGTACCTGGGAAGTACAGTGGGGACTAGGTGTGTCCTGTGACTGCTACAGTATCTGTGAAGTACAGTGGGAACTAGGTGTGTCATGTGACTGCTACAGTACCTGTGAAGTACAGTGGGGACTAGGTGTGTCCTGTGACTGCTACTTTAGCTGTGAAATACAGTGGGGACTAGGTGTGTCCCGTGACTGCTACAGTACCTGGGAAGTACAGTGGGGACTAGGTGTGTCCCGTGACTGCTACAGTACCTGGGAAGTACAGTGGGGACTAGGTGTGTCCTGTGACTGCTACAGTATCTGTGAAGTACAGTGGGAACTAGGTGTGTCATGTGACTGCTACAGTACCTGTGAAGTACAGTGGGGACTAGGTGTGTCCTGTGACTGCTACTTTAGCTGTGAAATACAGTGGGGACTAGGTGTGTCCCGTGACTGCTACAGTACCTGTGAAGTACATTGGGAACTATGTGTGTCCCGTGACTGCTACAGTACCTGTGAAGTACAGTGGGAACTAGGTGTGTCATGTGACTGCTACAGTACCTGTGAAGTACAGTGGGGACTAGGTGTGTCCAGTGACTGCTACTTTAGCTGTGAAGTACAGTGGGGACTAGGTGTGTCCTGTAACTGCTACAGTACCTGGGAAGTACAGTGGGAACTAGGTGTATCATGTGACCGCTACAGTACCTGTGAAGTACAGTGGGGACCAGGTGTGTCCCGTGACTTCTACTTTACCCGGGAAGTAGAGCATCTGAATAATTTAAAACAATAACTAACGAAATCCTTTCAAATGCGAGACATTGGAGAACTACATTATTTTCTAGGAATCGAGTTCCGCCACAAGGATGGTACTACTTCAGCTTCGCAAACTTGATATATTGAAGAACTTATTAAAGAGAACTGTATTACTGACTGTAAACCTGTTGAAACTCCAATGGTACCTGGCATGAAGTTACAGAATAGTCCTGGAAATATTAAAAAAATTCCTAATCAAAACCTGTTTGGTTCACTCATGTATCTGTCTGTTGCTACTAGGCCAGACATAACACACACAGTCAGCTTCTTAATCAGTACAACATCTTTTTTGGGAAAGATCATTGCCTGGCTTCCAAAAGTGTCTTGCGCTACTTAAAGGGAACCAAAAATCTCGCACTGGTTTTCAAGAAAACTAACAATCCACTTATTGGGATGGCAGATTCTGATGGTGCAATTGTAGAAGATAGAAGATCTTATTCAGGATATTGTTTCCGGTTTGCAATGACTTTCATCAAATGGGAATCTAGAAAACAGAGAACTATGGCTCAGTTTATATCGGTAGTATAAGTAGTATAAGCTCAAAGTCCAACCAGATCAGCATTAGAGAACACTTCATTAGAGCAAAGGTACAGGTTAGAGACATCATCAACTACAAGCCAACGGAGACTGGAAACTGATGATCTCACCAAGGCATTGGCCTCTCCTAGGCATAGTCAACTAATATGTGCTCTTGGACTTGGACAACGATTCTGACGGGTGAGGGGGAGTGTTGAAATAAGACACAACAATGAACAATTAATCACTCGCCAAAGACTTGTGTGGACCTTATTCTGATAGGTTAATCCTAGATTCTGTATCCAACTCAGTTTAAGGAGATCGTAGATCCTGTCATCATTATTTCGTTCTATGTTGCTGTTGACAAAAATATTCACAATTTTTATTCTTAAAATATATCTATATATTAATAAACTATTTCTTGCGATGTAATTATTCTTTAAATTTATACAGATAAACAGATTTTGAAAAAGGACCTCTCGGAAAAAAACAGTAGTTTTAAACGAAAATCTGACTCATCCAGTGAATTTTCAGTTTTTATTTCTTTATTTACATCATCAAAGAAACTCTGATTGTGTGATGGTCTTATTTATTTTAATAAGTGGTCTGAGATCAGTTCCAGGCAACAGATTCAGTTGTCCCGGGTTCAGTGGCTCCAGAAGAACTTTAAAATAGGGGGCAGAGGAGGGGTCGGGGGCATACAACATTTCAAGAGAAAGGAAAAAGATATGAAAATAACACTTGTTGGTAATCATTAGTTTCTAGTTGGCGTTGCAATGCATCATGGGTATACAAACATTTCTTGTATCTTGTCAATTGCTGTACCACTCAAGCAGAATTTGTTCTTTATTTTCGGCAAATGTGTGAATAAATCTTTAGATGCCGTGAAGAGTGTGACTCTCTTTCTAGACCTTTATCTAAGCTGATTAAATTGTTAAGAGTAGAGCTACTGTTATAGTATTATAGATTACCTTGTGACAGCAGGCAAAGATGAAGTGGCCTTTAAACTAGGACGCTAAGAGCTACTGTCATAAAAACAATCCTGAACCACTCTACGATTCATGGCTCAGTGTATTTAACCAGTAGCAACAATTATGAAATAGTTTAATTATTTTACAATAATAATATCTTAGATTCCCTTTAACAAAGTAGTCATAGAAACAAAACAATCTCAACGATATTGTTGAAATGTGTTTTATTATCAAATTTGTATGCATTATTGCGGTAGGTAGGGAGACGAGCCAGACCAACTAGACCGGCCCGAAAAGCTGGTGGCCCTTCTTCTTATTATTACTCGTCATCCCTTCTCTCTACGTTCCCTAATTCTCTTCTTCCTCTCTATATCTGTATGTCCTCTGCCCTTCCACACGGTTCTTCTTGTGCAGAACCATAGATTCTCCGTCTGATCCATACCATCTTCATCTGTCATGGCAGTGTTTTTATCAATGACTACCAATTTCACGAGTATCAGAGGGAGAATCAAACTTTACTCGTTGGTGAGTCCTCCAACCCGCCAAAACCCTCACTTCTCTTTTTCAACAAATATATACTCGGTACGCTTTAATCTTTACCGACACAGTTTTTTTTCCTCTTACCTTTCTCCCCTTCAAAAACGGTCGAAAGGGTGAGCGTTTGGCTCCTAGCAATCCAAAATTGCAACCAGTTTTCAATGAGCTAATTATTTCAGGTTCAGTTCCTGGCAAACACTTATGGTTGATGGATAAACCTTCTGATTGATTCTTTAACCAAATGATTTAGATTAATTCTAACTCATAATCTACCCGTCCCCACTAAACGCGGTGATTGGTAATTGCAGTGGACTCTACAATCAAAAGAAACTAATAATTCACAACACAATATTGCTGGGACCACTTCTTTATCGAGATACTAAGAGAGACAGATCCTACAAAAACTATCATTATGTCATAGAGTCATTTATTGAGCTGTGTAGTGGAACATTGCACGTTTATATGAGATGATAGAAGTGTCCACCAATGCACTCACAGCGTAGTTCTGCCTTCATGTGCCATGACTGTTGTGTGGGAGGGTGGTGTGAGGTGGATTAGAGGTGGGGGATAGGTGTATGGGAGGTGGTTGGGAAGAAGGTGGGAGATTGGTGGGTAGTGGGTGGGGAATGACTGGGGAGTGGTTGGAAGGTCGATGGAAGGTGGGTGGAATGTAGATGGGAGGTGGGTGTGGGATGGATCTGAGATGGGTGAGAGGTTTTATAAAAATAGGTGGGAAGTGGGTAGGATGTAAGTGAGAGGTGGGTGGAAGGAATTAATATGGTTGAGAAAACGATCTCCATGGCTACCGTCACCATGCCAACCATCTCCATGGCAACCATCACCATGGCAACCGTCTCCATGGCAACCATCACCATGGCAAGTGTCACCATGGCAACCATCACCATGGCAACTGTCACCATGGCTACCGTCACCATGCCAACCATCTCCATGGCAACCGTCTCTATGGCAACCGTCTCCATGGCAGCCATAACCATGGCAACCGTCTCCATGGCAACCATCTCCGTAGCAACCATCACCATGGCAACCATCACCATGGCAACCGTCTCTTGGCAACCATCACCATGGCAACTGTCACCATGGCAACCATCTCCATGGCAACCATCACCATGGCAACCATCACCATGGCAACCGTCTCCATGGCAACCATCACCATGGCAACCATCACCATGGCAACAGTCTCCATGGCAACCGTCTCCATGGCAACCATCACCATGGCAACCGTCTCCATGGCAACCGTCTCCATGACAACTGTCACCATGGCAACCGTCACCATGGCAACCGTATCCATGGCAACCGTCTCCATGGCAACTTTCACCATGGCAACCGTCACCATGGCAACCGTCTCAATGGAAACCGTCTCCATGGCAACCGTGTCCATGGCAACCGTCTCCATGGCAACTGTCACCATGACAACCGTCTCCATAGCAACTGTCACCATGGCAACCGTCAACATGGCAACCGTCTCCATGGCAACTGTCACCATGGCAACCGTCACCATGGCAACCGTCTCAATGGAAACCGTCTCCATGGCAACCGTGTCCATGGCAACCATCTCCATGGCAACCATCACCATGGAAACTGTCACCATGGCAACCGTCTCCATGGCAACCGTCTCCATGGCAACCGTCACCATGGCAACCGTCTCCATGGCAACCGTCACCATGGCAACCGTCTCCATTAAACTGTCACTATGGCAACCGTCTCCATGGCAACCGTCACCATGGTAACCGTCTCCTTGGCAACCATCTCCATGGCAACCGTCTCCATGGAAACTGTCACTATGGCAACCATCTCCATGGTAACCGTCACCATGGCGACCGTCTCCATGGTAACCGTGTCCATGGCAACCGTGTCCATGGCAACCGTCACCATGGCAACCGTCTCCATGGAAACTGTCACTATGGTAACCGTCTCCATTGTAAGCAAACTTTAAATTAATTTATTTTTAATAAATAAACATACGCTATTATTAATATGCAAAACAGTCTCACGTTACCAATTTTTTTTAATTGATAAAGTCATTTTTTAACATATTAAAAATAAAAAAATTAATATTCACAACTTATTTACCCACTACCAAATTTTCCCTCAAAAACCAGTGCACATCTTTATAGTGATTTTTATAATAAATTGATTTTTCAAAAATCACTTCTCAGTGAAAGAGCTTTTATATAATTTTTACCGAAAACAATGTATATGGGGTTACTGTTAGTGTCAAGTATTACCATGAGACTAATTTTGAATCAAATCAGTATTGCCATTTTATAAAAACATTTCAAGTTTTGAAAAATCATTCATTAGTAAGCTACCCGTCAACGAATGTTCGCCAAAGTCAATTATATAGAGTTATTTGTGTTAACACACACATCGTAGATAGGTATACTTTTAAACAATAGCTATTTTCAAAATATTTGGAACTAAACAAAATATTTCAATAAGCTACCTATGATTGATGGGCTAGGGTTAAAATTTAAAATAATGTTTGTGGTATAGCCCTAAAAAAACATAAACATCAAGTTTGAACAAAATCAATCAGAGCGTTTTTGATCCATGGTCAGGGACAGATAGACAGACGTGAGAACAGACAGAATTGTGAAATCCACTTTTTGGGGTTAGTGTTCACATAAAACGTAAAAAATGTGTCATAAATTTGAGATCAATTTTTTTCCCACGATCATAATACTTTCTCTTGATATGAGAAAGTAACAATACTGTAGGAATGGAAGATTTCTTGCTTATGGAATTTGGGGTTATTCTTCTTCCATTGACCTCCCTTTAATCTTGTTAAAACTCACAAATAGCTAGAGTATTAATTATTTTATAGAGAAATTAATAGCTATTTTAGTTAATAAAATGCATACACATATTTTCACTTTATTCTTTCATAAATATAATTATTTCCTTAATGTTAAATCTTTTCACCGTAAAATATTTACCATTAAATTATTCAGATGGATAGTCTCTTTTGATGTTTGACAAGAAATGTGTTGTTAACGTCTAGCTAATTACACACTTTCTCTTTAGTTAGTTTTCCAAATGATACTCTTTTGAAGCCGACGACAAAGTAGAAGTTTAAACGTTTCCTGTATTCTAGAACGTGGATAAGTTGTACTAAAGTGACTAATTAACGTAGAATGTTATTCAAACATCAAGCTCAGTATTCCTCAAACGTTCTTTTTTTAAACATGGCATATAAAATGTTCTATCCGTAAGCACAAACAGATGCTAATTAAAAATAATATTACAGATTAAATCAATGAAGCTTGATGATAAATAATTTTAAAGTTTAAAATTATGAAAACACTCAAATACTCTCAGGTCTTGGAAATAAACTATTTTACAAATATTAAAACGCCCTGTTATTATTGTGGTCATATAAGAGTAGAAAAATATTATTTTTAAACTTTGTACACTCTCGATAATCTAGTAAGAACACACAAGCTGGAAGATTTGTGTTTTACTTTTTTATGTTTTAGTATTGCGTCTTACTACTTGTTTGAGTTATACGCCTATGTGATAATTAAACTAATGTGTTAGCAAGGTTTAATTTAAAAGAAGTGCACACGCATTTGCGTGAAGGTAGGGTGGAAATTCGTTAAGAAAACCACACTCAGTTGACCCGACCGGGATCGAACCCATTTCTCTCCATCGTAAGCAGTCTAGTCTAACACGATAGTAACTTGTTAGACCATGCGACCACTGAAGGGGGCTTTTTTTAGTTGATTAAATGTCTTGGAAGTCAACAATCAATATCCTTGACAAAAAAATATAATTTTATTTTATTGAACATATCCGATCCTTACACTAATTTTCCTGTCCAAGGAACCAACAATGGAACAAAAGATGTATTCATTTCTAATGATTTCTCCATCGAGTACAATCATCAAATATCCTGGATATTACAAACTAAAATTATTTCCAATCGAACGATATACATCCTACATACAAAATAATGGTTGGGCATTGGGTTTACTTAGCTCATAATAAATGTCTAAATATCTTTCAAAAATATGATCTTATCAGGAAATTAAAACAATATTCTCAACATTACATTCCATTGCTAATATGTAAACAATATATTAATAATCTACGATAATTACATAACAAACTCATCCCTCAGCAATATATTAAATGACATTCACACAAACTTATCCTTTACCACTGAATTTGAAACCAACAGCAGTATACATTATCTAGATCTCAATATATCTAAAACAATCTTAACAAATCTGTCTACAATATTTCAGAAAAACAACACAAACTGATGCGACAATATACAAAGATTCCAACCATACCATATCTCATAAATTAGCAGCTTTCAACAGCTTTATTTACAGACTAATTCATATTCCACTCTAATAGATTAACCACAAAAACGAATTAAACATCATAAAACAAATAGCCACAAACAAGCGATAGTATAATTGTGTTGTTTACATAACTATTTAGCAATAATAAAACTAAATCACCCATTAATTTTCATACATATGTGTCTAATACCTCTAAAGAATCTAACAAACAGTTAAAATAGATTAAATTCAATTACTGTATATTGATCCTGAAACCAATCGTATATAAAATATGTAAAATGTAATCCTAACATTGCCCTTTCTATTAACAAAAATATCAAATCACATATAAATAACAGCAACCTCAATAAAAACAACGAATAGAATGAAAGGGGAACAAATCAACTTATCTGTGAATGCAATAACAAATATATCGGTAAATCCTGCCGGAACCCACTTTTCATTATAAATATTAGTTTTCTGATTTTAAATACAACAGTACAAAATCCAAATTCACCGAGCACTTGAAAAACATATCATTAACCCAAACCCATCAACCACACTGCAGAAAACCTTTAAATTCAAGCAGCCTTATTAAAAACCATGAACATTATTAATGAACAACTACAATTAGTATATCACATTCTTGATGGAACTTTAAAACTCCTACACCAAAATAAAACACCTTATTATAAACCACCCTCCCTTCCTTCGTAGTATAACACCCATTCGGGACAGATTCGAGAAGATTTGAACCTCAATTCATCTCCTCTGGTCGAGCACTTTCTTTGCAAATGTTTTACATTGATTTATTATCGATTATGTCCATCCGACTATTATTATACATGTTTTTCAACCTCTAAACACTAATCACATTTCACAACATAAAATATCTAACATGGTCTTAGGCTCCCCTCTAATGTTCTATTTATTTCCTTTAAAAATATCAAAATTGGTATAATTAAACATTGTATAACACCACACTATTGTTTAAATTAAACTTTAATTGCTTGTATTCCTTTAAATGTATATCTCCCTTTACTATCGATTTCTAGTCATTTTTGGATGATGGAAAACTAGTTTCCGTAACATGTTCATCTAATACTCTCAGTCGGACTTTCAAACCACGGACCTCAATGAGCAAGTCATTTATTACCAGATAAGATTCAGAAAAGTTAAATAAATAGATTTATATTTGGAAGAAGGAATAGGAAAAATTGATAGAAACATATAAAAGGGACGAACACAATATGTTTTTTACAATTAAAATAAAAACACAGTTCACACTTTACACTGCTAACATTGGACAAAGAGGTAATGGTTGCCTCTTGAAGAAAATCGATCGTCACCACCCAAACCCCTGACCTAGGTTTCATTCTATATGTGTCGCTCCACCTTCCCTATATAATACAATTACCTCATAAAGCTAAAAGGGGTTTTCCTTATAGAGATAAATTATATAGCTTTGAAACTCTCTATAAACTATATCAATTACTACTAAGTCAAACTTTATTTAACTATTGTTATTTTGAATTGTTTGATTATAGCATATTATATAGTAGCATAATATAACAATTTTAGAAGTTGTTACACTACTTCAGAGTATCTATTTTCATATTGCTTGAAACTATAAAATATCTTCTTATACCTTTATATTTAAACATTTTTCATAAAGCACACGTGGATATTTAAAAAATTATTTTATGTCATTTTAACTGTTTCACCAACATTTTTTTTATAATCAGTTTTAACCATGCTTTTTATGAAATGGTATCAACAATAGCTCTAAAATTATATTAACTTAATTAATAAACATTACATTTCTCAAGTCAAGTCTTATATTAAATTAGGCTCTTTACTAAATATGTTTCTTTAGAATGTTCTCTAAAACGTTTGTTAACGTCGCTCAAAATTGAACACTATACACTCAGACTTTGGGAATTTATTTTTTATTTTTTATTTTAAGGTAGCTAGTTTTATTTAAATAAATTTAATTCAGTTAATTAACTGTAATATTTCTATTACTAAACTTATTATGTGTTAATCTATCCTATATAAAGAAAGGGTTGTGCCCTTCCTTCCAAATTGCTTCCGCATAAATTGTTAGACCACTTCTAAACGTCCTGGATATTTTAAATTTGGAAGGCAGATAGAAGGACTCTTCCAGACAACTAGAAATGTCTAGAAATGGGAAATTACAAAATGAAGCCGGGGGAATTGGGAGGTGTTGGGGTCAATAAATTTGTTTAAAAAATAAGGAAGGAAGATTATTGAAATTTGGCAGGATGAACCACTCTAAATAACTAAACAAGTCTTAAAATCTGATATTGGTGAAATGTGGAGTGGCGGTTTAAAAATTTTCAAAATTAATAAATCAAGTGCTTGCATGGGTGGTTTAAAAACATGCATTTGGCAGGAAGGTTAACGTATTAATGACAAGATAAGTCTTATAATTTTAAATTTTAAAATGGGATTCTGGTAGGAAACATATTCTTAGAAAATCACACTTTAATGGTAGATATAAAATTAAAAATTGTCAGAAAAGTAATGGTGTTACTCCAAATACCCAGATAATTTGAAAGTATTATAATTTTCTAGTTAGAGATTTGTGAAACGGAGAAAGGATATTTAAAAATTTCCAAAATTTATATAAAAATGACCTCTCACTGTGGTAAAAGTTTGAAATTTATCAGGCAGGATGATATACACCTCAAACACTAATAAAACAAATTAAATTTCAAATAGAAATTCTTAAAATTGGAAAGAGGACGTCGTACCAGAAATTTCCAAAGCAAATACGGTATAAAAAATGTAGCATTCAGCTACATTTGAAGAAGAGACGAGTTGGAGAAATAAACAAACTTACTCCATTTCACCATCACAGCGCCTCTGTACAACCGGTTGGAGAGACAACGAAACACAACCGAGCATAACTGCACCGCGTGATCAACTGACCGAGCCCACCTAGATTCAAACGGCGGCCGCTAAAGTTCGCTACATACAAAACATTCCTAAGAACTTAAGAAGGAAGAGATGCCTGTTCTACTCTAGCCCCAGAACATTCCAGTTGTTTGGAGTTTGTTGTAGAAGCTAGTGTTGTTACGCGTATCCCCTCCCTTGATGATCCTAATGTGTTTCCCCAACTCGCTCCTCTCCTCCCATGTTCTCTGGGTTTTCTTGCATATATAGTGCCAAGATGGAACATGTCTGACACTCTTGGACTTGGCTTTACAATGAGAAGTTCGTAGCCGAGGCTACATATATTTAAAAATGTAAGAACACATTTATTTTCGGCTTAGATATATTTTGTTTTTGTTACACCCTCTCTGTAACCTTATAGTAATAGACCACTCAGAATACTACAAGGAAGGGAGGGAATAAGCTAACATACAAAATAACGAGAAAGAGCAGTAGCAAGAGTTAAAATTAAGAATAATAGTTTTGTCCAACATATAGTTACAACGAGAAACAAAGGAATAGTAGGCAGAGTCAAATTGACCTTGTTTACTTTTAAAAAGAAAGAGGATAAAATATTAACCTTTACACAAAATTACGAACAATAAAAAGCTTTAAGAGAGCTATTTTGATGTTAAGAAAGTGTCTGAGTTTTTATTTACAAAAAGGAAACACATTTACTGAAAAGCTTATGTTATTATAAATATTACATTTCAAACTAACACAAGAGTTCGATTTCAGACCGTAAGCCAAAACTCTCGCGGGACTACTTGAAATGGCATTATCAAAGTCTTTAACCAGATCACAACATAAATGAAATTTAACAATGGTTATATAGTTGATGTTCATATTAGAAGACTTTGCAAAGTTTTAGAGTTTATGTAAGATAAATAGCAAAATTTACATTAGACAAATATTAGAAAACAAAAGGATGAATTTAAATGATTTTTAATCAAATTTAAACGTAACTCAACAAAAATTAGTTAAGCACGAACAGCAATTATTAGAATATTACAAATGAATTAAAGATGCAAGTACCCAAGGGGCGACAACAAAATAATAGTTTTTCGAAATTAAAGTTCTCTTTAGAAATACTCATATTTTAACGAAAATTACAAGTCTATCTCTGAAATTTGAAAAATAGAGTTCTTATATCTATGACCTATAGCTTCAATATTTAAATAAGAACTATGAATATTTACACAGTCATACAACTTTCCTGGTAGAGTACATTTTCAGGAATAATCGTTTCCTGACGATATCTAAATTTAATAGTTCATATAAATTACAATAGTCCACCCACGGTTATGCTGGTTTCAAGAGTCAACCCTTTCTTTAGCGTCGCCATGCTTTATAGTGTCTAGTTGTTAAGGGAAAGAAAGGATGGATAAGTCCAACTTAGCCGGTGACGTCACGTTGGTGAATCGCTGCATTCAGTTCGACACGTACACCATTTCTCTTCCCACTCTCTGATTGGTTATCACGTATTCATCAAGATCACCCATGGTTTGTTGATTGTGATCTTTTTAACTGGAGTGGCTGATGACGCAGGTTGGTTCCACTCTCCGCAAGAGGGCAGGTAAGTCCGAGCCCACTTCTAGAATGTTATCCCGGTAGTCACCCATCAGACACTTGTGACCAGGCAGACCGGAACATCAGATGTTGAGACACCGCGGCAGATTTGCCCCACTCATCGAATTAGGACGTGTTGAAGTTAGGCCAGGCTTGAAGGGTGTGCTAGCCAGAAGATTCAGAGGGTAAGTACATGAACAGTTTCTATATAAGAGAGTTGATTGTGTATTATGATGTTTGTATACAGCTTGAGACTACACGGGACTAGAATAGAGAAGAGTTCTATTCCAGGAGGTAATAAGTAAATGTCAACGTTTTTCGGAGTGGGTAGTATGAATTGAAAGAGAATTTATGATATAGGTTTACATGGGGTGGGGTGGGGTCACATAATTGTAACGTACTATACTAGTGCCGTTACATTTTTGTAACCTTTTCTAAATACTCTTTTCGGGCTTTTATAATTAATTATTTAAATGGGTAACTTAATAATCATGAAAATGGTAGATCAATATTAAATTTCATGATTTTTTAGAATAGTCAAAGATTAAGATATCGAGACTTAGGTTTAGTTTGGTGAGATTGATACTTTTTAATATTTGGTTGGAATATTACTTTTGACTTGATAGATAGAATTCTCGATAATAAGGTATAAGGTTTTGTTTTGATAACGATGATTTATTTAATGAATTTTTGTTCTAATGGGAAAAGTTTATCTTGTTGTTTTAAAGTACTCTTGCAAGGTTCTAGTCTCTTCATTGTTTTGTGTAGATTTGTTCTTGTAAAATGGGAGTAGGAATTGAAGTCTTTAAATGAATGATGATAGAAGTTTTGAGGACCTAACTTTATCAAGTTGTTGTTCATTTACATATATACGTATTAATGAGATAGGTATACAAATTGTATTTTTTTTTACTAGGGTCAATTTAACGCTACCTTACAAGAAAGTTCCTTGTGGCTAGTGATGATTAAAATAATGTTGTTAGTTTTCTCATACAAATTTTTAAATATAATTTTATATTTAACGTTGATAATGTTTTAATATTAACCAGTCATATTCATGATAAATATTTTATATGTATCAACTCTACGACTATCATTAATAATTTATTTTATACCATCATATATAGTTCAACCTGTTAACAAATATATATATTCAATTATATTATATATTAATAAATACCAANTGTTATGAATAGTGAAGATACCCTTAGGATAGTTGTTGTATACATATGTGTTTACTCATACTTTTTCCTTTTTTGGGGCTTATATACTTTTGAGGACAGCAGTCAAATGATCATTCCCGCAACCAGATGAGTTGCGTGCTCTGAGTTTCAAATGTTTGTTCTCTGACATCCGAAACAATTTCTCAAGCGACTCACTCTGATTGTGTTTATAGTTTTGTTTAACTATTTGAACTTTCTATTTTAGATTAGTTTGGTAAAGAAGGTTTCAATATTTACTTACACTTAGAAGGCAAAATAACCAGAAATGTCTGAATTTTTAAAATTTTAAAACAATGTTAACTGAATTGGATGGGAAGTGTAAATTGGGGGATTTAAAGTTTCAAACCTAATAGAAAAAATACCTGTTTGGTGTGGTATAAAATTGATATATTTGCAAGTAGTTACATTATCACCCCATATAGCCATATAATACTGAACAATGGTTCAATAAAAAAAGGCAGTTCAGTATTTCACAATCAATTAAAAAACTCCTTGGTATATTAGAAAACACAAATATGTCAGGTAATTTCAAGACCAATATTTATCTATAACAGTCCATTATTTAATTTATGCTGTTTGTCGAAATTTGATGACTTTTTTTATTTTATTATTAGTAACAATGTATATTATTACATAGTTTTGTTTTGATAATGATGGCTCCTAGGCAAATATTTTTAGATTTTATTCCTATTGTTGTACCGTGGCTAGAAACATTAACCCCCAGACCTCCGCCACCAATAGGTACATTGTGCACTTACCCCGTTTAACTGCAAAACCTGCGCTACGTATGGATCAAGAAGACATTCCAGTCAACAATCTATCACCGCTCACGACAAACAATATCTGAAGCCTGGCCACAATGAGCAATTGCTTCCACAGGCCTAAATCGGAGTAGTGCTTAATGTACAAGCGTTGCCTTGTAAATATTTTTGGAGCAAAAGTGCAAAGTGTGCCCACCCCCATTTTCGTCTGGTACCTATCGGCGTTGTGCGCAGGCGCCGATGAGGTAATCTGAGAACTCATTGGCTGTAAATGACATCACCACCATGTCATAGTTTCCTTTCATATTTCCCCCGCTGTTACAAAATGAATATAAGCAAGTGCCTAGCAATGTTCTTTACTCTTTGATGCCAATAGTTTCAAGGAACATATTAGGATGTAAGTAGTCATAAAGTTGGGGATTGATATAATTTTATTTTAATTTTACATAAAGGGCTAGGGTCTGCCTTTAACTATAAATATTTAGCAGTCCCCTTTTCTTGTAGGAAGCTTCCAGAAGGAACTGTCGCTTGATATACCCCTTCAAATGCGCACATCTCCTCACTACTGGCGATCCTTCCTTCT